>AWOL01S0013878.1:95235-148297 GCA_000715115.1 Nicotiana otophora
ATATATATATATATATATATATATGAAGCCTAACACAAGGAACTTCCAAATACTTTAGTCACTAAGACACATTAGAAGTAAACTTAGCTCAACAATTAGATCAAAATTCCAAGAACATAATTCCTTCCTTTTATAAGCAATAGATCATGGAACTAATATTAACCCTACAATTTCCTTGTAAGCAGTACATCCATGAGGGTAGTGTATTCAATTATCAAGAAAACAACTTTCAGAATTACACTTCCAAAGACTAATTTTAGTAAAACAGATCAAAATTAGGCCATTTAATCAACACGTCTTGCACATGACTAAACACAAAGGGAAATCCAAGATTTTAATTAGAACGTTTACAGTACGACTGCACTCATACTCTCTTGTCACGATGAATGCCAACTTCGTATAAGTATATAGTATTTCTTAAGAAAATTTTGACTATATATAATTTAAGAGCCGTGTGCCTAGGGTCAGAGGCGGATCCAGGATTCGAAGGTTGCGGGTGCCATCATGTTATGCATACAATATACATGTCAGTAGCTACAAAGACAGATTAGGAATAATGGGTCGGTTCGGTTAGTTTTTGGTTAATTTGAATAGGCTTTTCATTCACAAAGCAAATAAGTTCGTTTTTAGTTCAAATTTTTAACGCTTAATTTAAACACATTCTAAATAAAAATGCAAAAGAAAAATAACATTTCATGAAAGAGCGCCTCCAATATAAATATTTGCTTAAAGAGTACCTTAACTACACTATATATTCTTTGTTTGACTAGATTAATTTACTTGTATTGTTCTTTGTTTATTTTTCCATCTTAATTGTTGAGTTATATGACAATTATTTTCAAAGAAAAACCTTCAACATCCAACCTATGATATTCGACTCAAAACGACTATCAATCAAGCCATTTAATTATTTTTCAAAACCCAATAGAAGATATTGCTCAAATTATATTCCAATATATAAATTAATATCGTTTCATTAAAAATAAAGAAATTATATGCTAATTAAAATCAATTCAAATTACCTATAGAAAATAATTGTTCATAAAGTAAGGTATAATGATAGAAACAAATGAGGACTGAAAGTTAAAAAAATAAAGAAGAGAGACTTAGCAAGTAATAAAAAGAGGGAAAGAACCGAAAAAGAAGGAAAAGAGGTGAGGCAGGGGGGCTCAACTGAAAATAAAGTAAATCTTAATAAGATTGAAAAAAGAAAAAATCAAAGGAACTGCTCCAACAGGGAATCGAACTTGTATTCAAGAGGCCAAGGAAAGCCTTCAAAGGGAAGGCTAAACCAATGACACCCGCTTCCACTTTATGACTTCTGGGTGCCACTCTATCCATTTATACGTTTTTTTACAGAGATATTATGTACATACTAAGAATTTTAGCGAAACGAGCGGGTGTCGTGGTACCCCTACCTCATAAGGTAGATCCACCCCTGCCTAGGATGTCAGGGTTCAAGATGCGGAAACAACCTCTTGCAAAAATACAACTTAAGGCTATATGTACAATAGGTCCGACGTTTCCTTGGACCGAGCGGTGGATGTAGCTAAAATCTAAATAACTAATAGGTTCAACTGAATCCGACATTTTGACATGGAGCATAAATAAATAAGTGAAAATTACTAAATTTTGAACACATAATTTCAAAAGTGCAATGACTTCAATTATAAGAACATAAATGTTGAACCCGTCGAATTTAAATTATAGAACCAGATTTACCTAGAGTCCATGCACAGCAGGAGCTTAGTGCAGTAGTCTGGTTCAAAAGTCTTTTTTTGTAAAACTCCATGCCGAATCAAACTAATTACATAATTGAAATGGAGGGAGTAATATCTTTACCTGAATTTTCAACATCCAGCTTAGGCATATGAGGCTTACTAACCAACCCAACTGGCCGGATTTTCCCCCGTTGTTTCTCTACAGAAAAATCAATCACCGGCGATGGCGCGGGCCCCGCTGACGATATCGGCTTAGGTGACAGTGCCCCATCTGGTCCATACTTTCTTGGTCTACCCCTTTTCTTCTTCGCTACCACTATTGCTCCGCCGCCGGTTATGGCGCCGGCCGCCGTGGCAGTGACCGGAGTTTGTGAAATAACCACCATTTGAGCTGCTGATTCAGTGGTGGTTCTAGGTGCCACGTGGTAATCTGAAGGTGCATCTGATCCCACTACTGTTACTCCACTCATACTCATATTCTCTCTTCCCTCCATAACTCAAATATTTTCAACAAGAAAATCACCCCAAAAGAAATTTTTTTCTTTTTTATTTTACCTTGTACTCAAAAACCCACCATTTTCCTATAATCCAAACACCAAAATAAAGATCACTTGAGAATTTTTTTTAACAAAATACTAATTAAAAATCAGAAAATCAAGAAAACTAACAAAAACATATCATCATCTTCCTGCAGTTAAACGCAAAAAAATCACTCCAAAAATCTTCAAAAATATCAGAAAACTAACAAAACAACACAAAGTTGAATCTTTTACTCATAAAGCCATAATTTTTCTATATTCAGAATGCCAAAAAGCACTCCAGAATTGAGACACCAAAATCACTCCAGAAACCTTCAAAAAAAATAAAAAAACTAACAAAACAACACAACGTTTTCACCTTTAACTCATAAACCTATATGCTTAAATCACTCCAGAATTAAAAATAAAAAATTATAGAAACCAGATAATTTTGAGAGGGGTGGGGTAAAACAGACTTAAAAAAACAGAACCCAAATGAAAAAATAAAATAAAAAAGAATGAAGCTTTTAAGTACTTTTGATAATCTTACCAGCTGAACAGAAAATACAGAAGCATTAAACTGGCAAAAATTCTGAAGCTAATGGGAAAAATCAAAAAAATTTAAGGATTTTTAGCTATTTTCAAGAAATAAAGAGCGGGGATTAAAGGAAAAATATTGAATTTTTAGCTTAAAGAAATGATGAGAAAATGTGAAAAATGGAGTTTTGTCTTTGTGGAGTTAAAAAGAAAAGAAAAAAGGTAATTTGGGTTTCCTCACTTCCCTCAGATTGTCTGAATCGTAATTGAAGGGAAATAATAATAATGACAGAAAAAGAAATTATTAAATATTAGGTCATTAATTAATAAATAATGGAAAGATGGAAAATTATGTATTGTGGTTAAGAAAATGGTTTGAAGTCCGGTGAAAAGAAAATTTTGAAAATAGAAAATTTTAAATTTATGAAGTAATAGTATAAATTTTTTTATGTCATCACATTACTTAAAAGTTAATTGCAAATAGCTTTATTTATTTAATATTTATTGATTGATAACTAAGTAATAAATGATAAATAGCCTAATATAATAAATTAAATTATACTGATTATTACTGACAATATATAATTTGAATTTTTAAAAAATGAGAAGTTGAAGTTGGGAAAAGTGAAATTAGGTTGCCAATGCATGAGGACAACCATCGCCCTCTCTCCTTTTTTGTTTTCTTACAAAATTGAAAAGAAAAGAAAGAGAAAGAGGGGGGAAATAAATAAAATATATACCCCTGCATTTTTTATATTAATCCCTTCAATGGTTGCTTATTATTTAAGGCTTTTCTTCATAAGCAAAAAGATAAAATGTACGAAATATGAATATAAAAAAGGGAGAACCAAAATAAGAGAAAACATTTTTTTTTTGTTGCTTTATTTAAAGTTCTTATAGGGTGGGATTTGACTTGTGAATGTGAAGAGTGAAAGAAGAAAAAGTAAAAGAAGAAAGATTCTAATAAGCCACAATTTTTGGAAATTTTAATTCAAACAAACATTTTGAAAATATTTGCGCAAAAAAATAGATGTTTGGACTATTGCAACTCTTTTGAACATGTATGAGTGTTATGTAAGTGAAAAGAATAACCTTTTAAAAAAACTTTAATTTCGTAAATTTTTTAGAAACTTTTAATAATAACGCATGTTTATTTATTATTTCTAACATTTCAAAAATAAAATGCAAAAATGCAATTTACCTTTTATTTTATTATTTTTCTCTTGTAAATATACCTTATATTCCAATTTTGGTAATGATATTCCTCCTTTTACTTCTTACATCACTAGTGTACTATTTTCTGAGTGCACGTTAATAGCCTTACCATATTTATAGCTTTCTCTTTTATTATTAGAAAAAAGTGACTGCCTGTAAACCATTTTCTTTACTTTTACTTTCTCCCTTTTTTGGTTAGGAGATTTATTTTTTATTTCATTTTTTATTTTTCCTTTAACTTTTTAAGTAGAGTAAGCTGTTAAATATTAGAGGAGAGAAAGTTATAGAGATGAGGATTTCAAGTAAACTTATATTTTTATACCTAAGGAATCGAATGAAATTGCAATGTCTCGAGTCGGACAGAGATTGGCCCTCGAGTGCAAAGGTAGAAGGGAATTTAACTGCAAAATTCACCATTGAACAGGGACAAAAGTCGGCCTTAGTAATCCGACAGTGCCGAGTAGAAGAGCCGTCATTCAATAGTTTTCTCTTAAAGAATTTGTTCGGTCATCACTTGACTCTAGACATTTATAGAACTGACCCTTATCTCATAGTTAAGGAGTAAATTTGATTGACTCAACTTTTTGTATCAAACTAATGAAAGCTAAGATAAATATATTTTCATACACAAGTTTATCACATAACCATAATCAAGGGCGAATACAATATTTCGGCACCGGGTTCATGCGAATTCATTATTTTTGATACAGTGTATATAATTTTATTTGAAAATTCAAAAAAAAATTTAATAAATACTAAATCTGAACTCATTATTTTAAAAGTACAATAAGTTTAATGATGAGAATTTTAAAGGTCGTATTCATCAAGTTAAAATCTCAGATATTAATTGATGTATTTTCTTACTTCTATTTTTAATTATTAAATTAAGTTATTTGATTTAATATAAATATCGAATGCAAATATGTATTTATTCGTTAAAGCTAAGGCAATTCCATAAAAGGGGTTTATGCTTACACGCAAAGCGACCCTTCTAGCTTATGCTAAAACCCCTTTAATGGAATTGAATAAATTAAATCGCCGAATTAATTAGTAGACATCGTATCATTTTCAAATTAAAGCAAAAGGAAAAATATGTGGTCATCATGTTTACTTGATAATATTAAACCAAAGATAATACTAAATTAATTTCACAATATTTGCTGTTAATCTAATATAGAAAACTAAATTCACAAGGTTGATAATTGATGCTCCCTATTTATTATAAAGAAGAAAATTGGCCTTTTGTGGGACCACTGAAGTTGACCAACAATAAAGCAAGTACTAGGGGAAAAATAAATGCTTATGAATTGTTTAATTATGTAAAGAGCTTTTCGAAAATAACAATTATTCTTCGAAAATGACTACAAAAATATTATGTATATGGTGATGAGTGGATTAAGATTATTGTAGGCATGCAAAATTTATTGGATTTAAATTCAATAAATAATTTGGATTATATTTTAAATATATTAATTCAAATAAATATTATGGGCTAATATAATTGGATTAATTACTTAAGTCCAATAAATATTGACTAGGCTAGCCCATTTAGTTGGGTCACAAATGATGATCCCACTTCATTAGGTTCAATATGTCATCTTTCTAGAGACCCAATTTGGTGTCACGTGTCAAATGACGTGCACACCAAGTCAAATGGAAGAGCCAATAGGATCATGCCACACGTCAAAATGACAAGGCATGCCAAGTTAAATTAAAAGGTCAATGAAATCACACCACATGAGCAAGTGACATGTTCTAGCCAATCAAATGCGGCCTTGTCACGCTTCGATCTGATTGGCCGGAAAGAGTTTGTTCTCATCACAACTTCTTTCCTCCCACAACTATAAATATGGGTCTTCATAACCCAGAAAAAGGACCAGAAGTTATAACAAGAAGCAAGACAGAGCTTGTGGATCAAAAGCCACAAATTTCTCTACAAGTTTCAAGCTTCAAGTAATCAAGTTCAAGTTCAAGAAATCAAGTTCAAGCTCAAGAACAAAAAACAAATAAAGATTCAAGGACTACGAGTAATCAAAGTTCGTGCTAGTTCAATTCAAGATCATCGTTCGTGACAACAACTACAGATTCAAGATCAAGCTCAAAGGCCCTTGAATTTATATACTATTGGAAAGAAGAATCAGAGAATCCATATAGATTATATGCCCATATTATTTGAAATAAAATACTACGATTGTTGTAATATTTTTCGGTCTTGGTTTTATTTTCTCGATGTAAATTTATTGTCTACAAATTCTGGAACGCCTAGTGGGACAATCTCTACCTCTCATCTCAACTTTTCAATCACCAAAGTTCAAGAACATCGAAATAGCTTCACAGAAAATTAACTTCAGATCAACTTCGAGTGAGGCTGCTAATTCCAAGTTCTACGCTGATATGGAAAGCATCCTCAATGTTACCTTCAGAAGCTTTGGGTTAATTACAAGGAGAAAAGCAAGCTCTTTAGGACAACAAATACTAAAGTGCCATCCACGCCAACCCCTATTTTCGGATCTTCATCTTCAAAAGGAGCAAGATACTCTACAAGCACGACCCAAAAAGGGAACAATGTCGCCAAAAGGATCGAAAAGGTTCTTGACCAACTAAGTTTATCCAAGTTTGAGAAAACTTTTATGCAAGCTTATGATGATGATTTGAGCATTGGATCTACTTTAGTCTCCATTAATTCGACCTCTAAGCTATATCCCAATAATGATCTATTCATTTTTCATCCTCTAGGGACATCATGCGGGCAATGGTTATTGCAATATCAAGATGTTAAACTTTCCAAGTTAACGAATAAGTTGGATAGCATAGTAAAAGGAGAATCCATATAAACAACTTTAAATCTTCAAAGGTTACAAGAGAAATGGGACTCCTCCGAAAAGCAAGCAATGATAACTAAGGAGATCCAAGTCTCCGATGAAGGTCTAATTCCCGTTGAGAAATTGAAGGACTTCATCATGGAGGCTATCAAAGAAAAGCCTGAGTCGTCGTCCAAATTATCTCTCATATATGCTAAGCCATATACGCAAATAATTGATAACTTGAAGATGCATGCTGGTTATCAACCTCCTAAGTTGCAGCAATTCGATGGCAAGGGAAATCTGAAACAACATGTAGTGCACTTTGTTGAAACTTGCAACAATGCTGGAACGTACGATGATTATATTGTCAAATAGTTTGTTCGATATCTCAAAGGTAATGCATTCGATTGGTAAACAGATCTAGAACTTGGATCCAATGATAATGTGGAGCAGTTAGAGCAGGAGTTTCTTAATCGTTTCTATAGCACAAAACGCATCGTAAGCATGATCGAACTCACAAACGTTCATCAATGAAAGGATGAGCTATCTATCTTTGAGCCCTATGACGAATAAGAAGAAGAATAAAGTAAGGATAGGGGCAAGTTTTCATTCGAAAATAAAACCGAAGAGTCTATGCATGTCACTATGCTCCTTAACGCATGAGCATAAACTGCAAGTCTTAACGCTCCTTAACGCACAAGCCTAAACTCCAAGTTATAATGCTCCTCAATGCACGAGCCTAAGTTGCATGTTGCAACGCTTCTCAACGCACGGGCCTAAACTGTAAGTTATAAGGCTTCTTAGCACATGAGCCTACATTGTATGTCACAAAACTCCCAAAATGTGAAGTAAATCGTTAAGACGTACAACTCTTCAAATTCGAGCAAAGCCTTCAAGTAACAAAGCTTTTCAAAGTCGAGCAAAGACTTCAAGTCGCAAAGCTTTTCAAATTCAATCCAAACTTCAAGTTGCAAAGCTCTTCAACTTTGAGCTAAATATTCAAGTCATGAAGCTCTAGTTTCCATTTTGACACTTTAATTTAGCGCTTTTCCTACTGAACACTTTAATTCTATTTTGGTGTATACCATTTAAACACAACGCATGTCCGGCCAAAGGAGCGTTATGTCCACACATGATAAGCGTGTGAATGTTATTAATATTTGCTTAGGTGGATATTCCAACGGTAAAAATAAAACTCACCCATTAGACCTACTTTAAAACACCTAATTTTTTTTATTTTTTCTCTCAAGAATGCCCTAATTCCTCTTTCGTCTTCTTCCCTTGCAAATTTGCCATTTTCCCCTTCTACTGAAGCTTAGGTGACCAAGCTTGAATCTTGATCTGATTTCTTCCTCATCTTTCTCATTTATCAGTTCTATGTCACAAAAATTAATAACTTCTCGCAATGGAATGGAAATTTGCCGTTGTGGATTTAATGCGCCACTGACTATATCATGGTCATTTGCAAACCCAGGTTGTCGATTTTATGGTTGTAAATTGGTAAGTCGATCGTATTATTTTTGTTAGACCCTTGAATTTCTTAATAAAGAAATCCGTTTTTAATTTTTTTGCTGCATTTCTTTTTGAATTTTGTAGGGTCGAGGTGATTGCAAATATTTCAGATGGCATGATGATGAAATGCCTGACCAAACTAATAGGGTTATACGGGGTCTGTTGAAGAGAGTCGAAAGAACTAAGAAAACATTTGCGCAGTTGAAGTGGTGGTGCTGTTTCTATGGATTTGGCTTTGGTGATGCTGGTGGTTTGAAGAACAATGTAGTATTTTTATGATATGCTAGTGCTAATAGTGTTATAGTTGCTGCTATTAGTTCAAGAAAAATGTAGTGTTGGAAGTAGGTACTAGGAATTTGACCTTTTGTTAATGTACATTATCTTGTTATGAATGAAATGGAAATGACCAATTTTTAATGCAAATTTAAGTTCAGCTGCACTTTCATAATGTGTTATGAATGAAATGCAAATCCATATTCATGAATTGAAAACATAACTGCCTAAACATTCCATTGCATAATGTGATGGACTAGCATTACATCCAAGCTAAAAAATAAAGCACTGTTTTGGTCTACAAATTACAAAAAATAGAGCATTGTTTTCCCAAACATATAACTGCCCAAACTAGTAAACTCTAATAGAGCATAACTGCCCAAATAAAAAACTAGTAGTAGCATCTTAGATAACATAAATAAAAACTGGTCTGCTTCACAGTGTAGATGCAGCTGAACTTGTTTGACTTGAAGAACCTTTTTTCCTTGCTGCACTCATTTGCTGAAGTTGTGACCTTGTCACTGCATTTCTTCCTTTAAATTTCAATCCGGGGGGCTTAAATCCAATGTCTATGTTAGTTGCACATGTATCCTTGAATGTCCCAGCTGATATGACTCTCTCAGATGATATACCAGGCTGTAAAATACAATGAATTAGTAAAAAATATAACAATTCCAGCCCACAAAACTGCATTATAATAAACTATACACCCTTACATTCAGGATAGTAGTTCCAGTCATAGTGTCGGTGAAAATCCCAAAATCAGTATGCCTTGGCCTTTTATGTCCAATGGTTGCTGCATCAGCCGAGCCTCCTCCTAGTGTAGTTCCTCTTCTTTTTCCCCTACCTAGTCTATGGCCTCTTCCTCTTCCTCTACCAAGCCCAGTTAATTGGTTGTTGCTTTGTCTTTTGACAACACTTGCATCCTCACATATAGAGGATGGATTGCTTTGTTGAGATGGTATTTCCTGAGATGATCTTGGTGGAGGTGGTGGCATATTTTGACTTTGTTGAGTAGCACTTCTTGGAACATGCTGACAGAAGTAAAAGAAAAGAATATCAGAATTGCAAAAAAAGAATATAAAAGACATAATTACAAATATCAGAACTTATCCCTTTCCTGCATCCAGATATGTTGTGTCATGTTTGTTGGCAGTTTGAACAAGTCATCTTTACCCCTTTCTTTGATAGTTTACAATGCTTTTTTCTTGGTCCATCCTTGGCTTTTCTCCTATGTCTTTTTGGTCTATCTGGCATAGGTTTAGGTTCCGGAGGCTCTATAGATGGATTTGTTGAATTCGACCACATCTTCATGTTGGGAATTGGTTGAATGAAATACTGGTAAGTTTAAGGAAAGTTTCCTTCCTATATTAGTGGGCAACATAATCATCTGGGTCCATTTCTCTATCATAAAATGCATATACTGCATGTTGACATGGAATACCCCTCAACATCCATGATCTACAAGTACATATCATAATCCTAAAATCAACAATGAATCTGTACACACCTTCATCAACTTCAAAACCGTGTTCTGCATTCCACATAACCTTACACCTCATAGAAAGGGCTTTGTTCTCTTCCAGTATCATCCTAGCCATTGGTGCAATGTCAGTAACCCAAGTCTTAGCAAACTTCCTCATTTCAATGGTCCTATTCATGATTTTATGTCTAATTTCTTCCAACATAGTTATAACAGACTTGTGCCTAGGACCTACTATCCAAGAATTGAATGTTTCACACATGTTATTCTCAATGACATCACACTTTGAATCTTCTCTAAAGTATGCCCTACACCAATACTCTTTATCATACTTCAACAAGTCTTCACATATCTTATAACCAAGCTTATTCATTGCTTCCAGTTCTTCCTTGAATTTTACTTCATAAGATGCTTTGGCACATCTCCAGAATTGTTTCTTCCTTTCTTCACCTCTCCAGTTCTTGGACTAGTTAGACCAAATGTGTCTAGCACACATTCTGTGTTTTGCCATTGGTAGTAATTCCCTTATAGTTGGTACTAGTCCCTACAAAAAATAGTAATAACTGTTAGTGGACAGTATATATAAAGCAGAAAAAAAAATTAAAAGTTGATTGTAACTTTACGTTTTGCATATCTGACATAACAGTTAAGCCAACATCATCTCCCAACTGTAAATCTGCAATCAAATATGTGATGAACCAGGTCCAAGAGTGTTTTGTCTCTTGATCAACTACAGCTCATGCAATAGGAAATATTTGATTATTCCCATTTCTACCAGCTGCAACAAGTAACTCACCCTTGCAGATTCCCTTTAGAAAACAACCATCAAATCCTATAATCCTTATGCACCCTTCTAACCATCCTCTTTTCAAAGCATCTAAACATAGATAGAAATAGACAAACAGATTCTTGCCAGGAATAGTCTCACTATCTGTTCTGATCTAGCATGAAATCCCAGGATTTGTTTGCTTAATAATATCAGCATAATCAACAAGTCTGTTAAATTCCATCCTCCAGTCACCCATGAATTGACTTATCACCCTACACTTAGTCCTGTAACAAACAGTCCTTCCAACATACAAACCTAACTTATCCATGACCAAATCCTTAATCTCCCACAACTTAATATTTGGCTGGGAAATAATCCTATCTTTATACTTATTGGCAATGTACTTAGAAGTACATATTTTTTTCTTATTTTTGGTGTTGCACTTATGAGCTAGATGGTACTTATTCACAGTAAAGTCACATGAATCTCCATAATTGCTTGCATACAATTCCCAGTTACACTTGGCTCATTTACACTTAACTCTAACCCTATCATTTTTATTAAGCCTAATTGTTAGTTGCACTTTGTTCTTCATAGCATATGAGGCTACTGCTTTTCTAAACTCTACAACATTTTTAAATACCATACCAAGCTCAAAAATAGCAAGGTAACAGTGAGGGTCAAACCTTACCTTTTTACTTCTCCTTCAAATGTGTTATCTGCAGCACTTTCTTGGACATTTACATCTTCTGGAACAGTAGATGTTGCCCTAGCTTCTTTATTTAATGTATTTTCACTTGGTTCAACAATTTCTGGCCCACATAAAAGGCCACATGGGACAATCTTATCAAGCAACACATGCTCATTAACTATATGCTTAATATACAAATCTAAATGATCAAGATGATTAAGGTAACAAACTATATTATACAATTGTTCATCATTTTCAATCAAGATAAAGTCATTAGATTTAGGATTAATTAAATAAAAATACTCTACCTCAGCATAACCCATATCCTTTGTGTAGGACAAAAGCTCAAAAAGAGAAAAGTGGTCCTTGTCTATTATGTGACCATCCTCACCCCTCTCTCCTACATATCTCGGGACAAGATCCTTGACAATATGTCCACCATGGTGAAAATTGACAAGAATATATTCGTCTGCAAACATGTCTAGACCCTCGAAACTTCAGTCACGACCAACTCCAGTCACGACCAGCTCTAGTTACGACCAACTCCACTTACCACCACGGTCAAAAGAAGCAAACGATTACCTGTATTAGTAATATAATGGCCAAATAGTTGACGGACAGTTGAATCTATCTCAAAATCGATGAAGATTCCACCGGGAATAGGTCTTAATGTAGTTTATTAGGGTTTATTAGGCTAAAGAAAGGAGATTTTAGGTGGAAGATCGATTAAGTGAGGCGAGGTAGGTGGGTAAGGTAAAAATGGAGTTTTTATCCGACCTGGATAAATAAACACGTGTTAGACTATTATTGATATATTGTTCCACGTGGGAAGCGTTTAAAAACACACGCTCAAGTTTTTACAGTCCGGTCATGCATTGTGTTTAAATGGTATAGTCCAAAGTACAGTTAAAGTGTTCAATAGGAAAAGAGCTAAGTTAAGTGTCAAAATGGAAACTGGAGCCAAGTTTAAGAGGTTGTACACCTATTTGGCCTAAAATTTAAGATAAATATTCAAATTACTATGCTCCTAAATGCACGAGTTTAAACTGCATGTCATGGAGCTATTCAAATTCGAGCAAAATCTTCAAGTTGTAAAGCTCCTCAAAATACGAGCTTAAACTACAAGTCGCTAGGCTCCTTAACGCATGAGACTAAACTGCATGTTCCTATACTCCTGGCCTGTAAGAGTATAAACTGTGTATGGCGTCAAAAAAAAGTGCGCTAGGCTAAAAACCTCAGAAGAGACGGCCTAGGCAAAAGTTAGGACATAAAAAAAAACTCACCCATTCTGACTATTACTTGATCCTCTTCACCAAGGTACGTAGGCAGCTTAGAGTCTCATTATAAGTTCAGTCGCATGAGTTTAAAAAAATATATACCACCCCAAGTGTTACTCGAATTGAAGTATGATAGAATATGATCCACTTATAGGTACTTAAAAATCGGGCTCACGTATATTCTTTCTGAAAACTTGATGTGTTATCAAATATTGATAGTTCAATGGGGGAACAACTCAATCGTAGAGGAGGCAAAATCTTAAAGTTGAAGTCTTCAAGTTAAAATTCTCAAGTTCTATGGTGTTCAAGTTGTAGTGTTTAAGCCCTCCAGGTCTTCAAGTTGAAGTCTTCAAGTCTCGCCATGTCTTCAAATCTCGCCAAGCTTTCAAGTCTGCCAATTCTTCAAGTTGGAGTTTGTAAGTCGCTCTTCAAGATGAAGTGTCAAAGTCCGCCCAATCTTTAAGTCCGCCAAATCTTCAAGTTGAAGTCTTGAAGTCTTCTAGATCTTCAGTTGTGATTCTGAGGTCCCTACGTCAAGATTTAAACTTTTGGTGAAGTCGCACAAATCTGAAACTGATGGCGTGTTAGAAAATATAGAGCCGACTTCAAAAAATCATCTGGAACGATCCTGAAAGTGTTTACTTTTGAATTTCGGATATGTTATAGATCTTGAACTGTAGTTTCTGAGAAGTCAAACGGTTTGCGATTTCAAGGTTCCTACATCAAGATATAAACTTTTGGTGAAGTCGCATAAATCTAAAACTGATGGCCCGTTAAAACATAGAATGGACTTCAAAAAATCATCTAGAACGATCCTGAAATTGTTTAATTCTGAATTTCGGATATGTTGTAGATCTTGAACTCTAGTTTCTGAAACATTAAATGATTTGGGATTCCGAGATTTCTACATTAGGATATAAAATTTTTGGTGAAGTCGCACAAATCTAAAAATATTAGCATGACAAAAATTAAGGCTAACTTCGAAAAATCACCTAGGATGATCCGCGAAGATTCTAATTCTGAATCAAACGGACTATAATTTGGACTTTTCTATAGCAAAATATTAATTTTACACCACAAGATGTGTTGGCTGTAAAAGGGTGACGAAAATTAAAAAAAAAAAAGAAGTTACCTGTCAAATATGCACTCGAGAAATTGGCAAACACTGCGAATTGATATACATAACAGGAGAGTATGCATATATATATATATATATATATATATATATATATATATATGCCGAGGATGAGTTGCAAAGACGTTTTAACGATGCGGAAGTCAGTAATATAATTAGTCCCCTAATGGGATTTATTCATTGGCTACTTCAAGTTCAAGTGGGATTTGAAGACTATCAAACACTCCTGGATTTGAAGACTATCAAACACTCCTTATTTGCTTGGTGATGTGGTGACAACGACATTCCTATATGAATAGGAGACCATGACTCACGTGTGCCACCAGAAAGATTGAGTATCGACTTTGATAATATCTCTCCTTATAGTAGTGGCAATTGATCTTCAATTATTTACATCAGTAAACTCTTTTGAAGCGAACATTAAATGCTCATCAATTTAAATCCTAAAGTGGATGAAAGTTTCTTGAACGTATTAAGACTGAAAAATTATATTTGAGAAACAAATTGCGATTTGGGGTCAAGAGCTCAAGCTATTTGACATTATACTTCAAGCCATGTTTTAAAGTTCAACACGTCTACATCCCAACAAGTCTTAAAGCGGGGGGCATTTGTAGGCATGCAAAAAAATTTGGATTTAAATTCAATAAATAATTTGGACTATATTTTAAATATAGCAGTCGAAATAAATATTATGGGCTAATATAGTTAGATTAATTATTTAAGTACAATAAATATTGATTATGCTAACCCATTTAGTTGGGCCACAAATGATGAGCCCACTTTATTAGACTCAATATGTCAAGATTCCTACATCACTTGAAGATTTGACCAGAAGTGATAACAAGAAGCAAGAGAGAGCTTGTGGATCAAATGCCGTAAATTTCTCTAAAATTTTCAACCTTCAAGCAATCAAGTTCAAGTTCAAGAAATTAAGTTCAAGCTAAAAAACGAAGAATAAATCAAGATTCAAGGAGTACGAGTTCAAATCAAAATTCATGCTAGTTGAATTCGAGATCATCGTTTGTGGCAACAACTACGGGTATACATAGGTCGGGTTGGTTCAGATTTCTCAATTATCAAACCAAACCAATGATGTCAGGTTTTTAAATTTATAAACCAAACCAACAAAGTCGGGTTTTTCAATTTTGAATTTTCGGATTTTTTTTTTCCGGTACAGTTTTCATAGCATAAAATATGTAACTTGTGCTCCAAATATTTCTTAAGTCATAGTAAAATACAACTATATAATGTATTTTTCAAAAACTAACACAATAATATGAGATAAGCCATAACATTACAACAACAATCCAGTATAATCTCACTAGTGGGGTCTGGGGAGGGTAGTGTGTACGCAAATCTTACCCCTACCTTGGGGTAGAGAGACTGTTTCCGATAGACCCTCGGCTCCCTCCCTCCAAGAACTCCTCACCTTGTTCTTGGGGTGACTCGAACTCACAACCTTTTGCGTTGAAGTGGATGGTGCTCACCACTAGAGCAACTCACTCTTGTTAGATAAGTCATACCATTATACTAAAATATTCGATAACACAGATAAAATAATAAAATTACATAAAATAAATATTGCTAATTAATAAGCCATAATAAAAATTAATATAATCTAAAAATACTATATAGGCCATGCTAAAATAAGTATAGCTAATAAGTACTAATATTAATTACATAACTAAGCACTAAAGAAAAAGATAAACAAAGATGCATTTTCATTATAAACCAATATAAAACTAAAATAATTACCCAACACTATCGTTATTCCTAGTATTGAATTGAATTTCCTTTGTTAGCATTAGTATTGATTTGAACTTTGTTTGAGTTACTACATTTATGAGCTTTAAAATTTATTTACCATTCAAGAATGTTAAGTCTAAACTTGAAATAAAACGTTAAAAGATAAAATTGTGAAAAAGTTTAAGAAATATTTATAAATTACATTACAATAAATATTTATATGTATAAAATATTTTTAAAAATTATATAAATGTACTATCGGGTTGGTTTGGTTTCGGTTTGACTTCCTTTAGTTAAAACCAAACCAAACCAATTATGGACGGATTTTATTTTTCAATACCAAACCACATAGGGTTTTTTTCCTGTACAAGTCATGCCAAGTCAAATTAAAAGGCCAATGAAATCGCGCCACATGTGCAAGTGACATGTTCTGGCCAATCAAATGTTGTCTTGTCACGCTTCGATCTGATTGGCAAGAAAGAGTTTGTTCTCATCACAACTCTTCCCTCCCACAACTATAAATAGAGATTTTCATAACCCAAAAAAGAGATCGGAAGTTATAATAAGAAGCAAGAGAGAGCTCATGGATCAAAAGCCACAAATTTCTACAAGTTTCAAGCTTCAAACTATCAAGTTCAAGTTCAAGCTCAAGAACGAAGAACAAATCAAGATTCAAGGAGTACCGAGTTCAAATCAAAGTTCGTGTTAGTTGAATTCAAGATCATCGTTCGTGGCAACAACTACAGATTCAAGATTAAGCTCAAAGGCCCTTGAATTTATTTACTATTGGAAAGAAGAATAAGAAGATCCATAGAGATTGTACACCCATATTATTTGAAATAAAACACTATAATTGATGCAATATTTTTCGGTCTTCATTTTATCTTCTCCACACAAATTTATTTTCTACAATTATGTTAAGCTAAATCTGAATCTTTTTCCTCCTTTTTATGGACTACTCTTTTCGTCCTATTTTAACTATCGTTTTAGCTTTTTTTACGCCCATAAAAAAAAAACAAGGTATAGTTTAATGAGTTAACCCAATTAAATGCTTTTTAAAAATTGAGTAGTATTAAAAATTTAGTGTTTGCTTAATATTAAGGTATAGTTGAAAATAATTAACAAACTTTTGAATAATTAACAAATTTAGTCTTAAATTCCTAAAGTGTTAATTATTGTGGGATAAACTTTTTGAGCTAAACCGATAGTTAAAATGAGACGGGGAGAATATATCTTATTATTAGTCCTTATAATTGTTTGGGTAATTGAACATGACTTAAAGCTTTTATAAATTCCAACATCATGGGTGCAAGTGGAAGTGATTAAAAAAACATATACAAAATTGAAGTGTCCTGATAACACTTTGATGACCTGCTACTTTTCAAGAAAAAATATTTAGGTCCTTAATTATTACTTTAATTACCACTTGGCAATTTGGCATCCTTATGTTTCCACCAGAAATATTAAATTAAATTGCTATATACCATCAATATAACTAACTACCTTAAATAAAACCTCCATAAGTGACAACATTAATGAAATAATACATTGTATATGATAAAATATGATCAATAATATTGATACCACATATATTTGCTAAGAGAATAATTTTTAATTTCCTAATTTTGCAATGCATATTACATAGAGTTGACGAGAAGGACCGACAAACTTCTAGGTTAGCAAAATTTTCAAAGAAAGAATATATATGATGCAATAGACAAATTTATATATCAGAAAAAGAGCGAGAAAATTAAAGCGCTACATGGGAGAAATCACAACTTCATATGATATTCACACTTTTAAACTCGAATTGATATAATCCAACTAACAAACTCGTGGGATTGTTGAGTCAAAATTGAACAATTCATGTCATGGGGTTGGGCTTTGACACCCTTAGACAGTAAAAATGCTTTAATTTATCATCATAATCTTTGTAAATTACAATGTATTTGTACAATCAACAAAAAGTTGACTTTGTGAGCATTTGTTGTTTTCCTTGTTTATTTATTGACTTATTCTTTGACTATTTTTTGTTTTTGTTTTTAGCTAGTGAAGAATTAAAGGAAAATCAATACTGGTTAGGGTACATTTACTCATAATGGTCATATTATAATGTAGAACATTTATCTATCCGATGGTTGTTTAAAAGAAAAAGTGAAAGATAAAAGAATTAACCTAAATAGTTGTCTACTCAGCCGCCTAAATTAAGAATAATCGATAAATTTCATGTATAAAATGTGTATAACCATGTAAAATTAGTGTGTAATCTATGTATATCGATTAGAAAAAATAAGTGGTGAACCTAGCCGGCTATTTATAAAGTAAATTTAAAAACTAGGAATTTGGTTCTAGCCCGGTTTTGGATCCAATCTGGTTGGGCCAGAGTAGGTGACGGGCTGGACCCAAAAAGGTTAGATGTAGTTTTTGGGTCAAATGCAGCCTAATGAACAATAATTTGAACCAAGAGTCCAATTTTTGGGGTGAAATTAAAAAATAGCCAAATTTACAAGTGGTAATTCAAAAATAGCCACAGTTTCAAAAGTAATAGAAATTTAGCCACTTTTCATGTAAAGATAAATCTGAACGAAAACACTGCTCAAAATTCGGAAAATATTCCAGCATAATATACTGGAGTTCGAATTTTTTACATGTGAACTTGAAGCGTAATATATTGGAGTTCTAGTATATTACGATGGAGTTCCAGTATATTTATACTGAAACTCCATCATAATATGCTGGATTTCTAGCATAATATACCGGTCTAGCATAATATGCAGGAAGTTCATACACAGGTGCTCCAATCTCCAGTATATTATGCTGGAACTTTCCATGTGCTGGAGTTCCAGGATAATATGTTGGAAGTTCATACACATGTGCACCAATCTCCAGTATATTATGCTGGAACTTTCCATGTGCTGGAGTTCCAGGATAATATGTTGGAAGTTCATACACATGTGCACCAATCTCCAGTATATTATGCTGGAACTTTCCATGTGCTGGAGTTCCAGGATAATATGTTGGAAGTTCATACACATGTGCACCAATCTCCAGTATATTATGCTGGAACTTTCCATGTGCTGGAGTTCCAGGATAATATGTTGGAAGTTCATACACATGTGCACCAATCTCCAGTATATTATGCTGGAACTTTCCATGTGCTGGAGTTCCAGGATAATATGTTGGAAGTTCATACACATGTGCACCAATCTCCAGTATATTATGCTGGAACTTTCCGTGTTGTAGTAAAATAATGGCTGTTTTTTAATAACTTTGCAAACATTGGCTATTTTTCAATTATCAGTCTGAAAACTGGCTAGCCTGTGCTATATTTACAAATTTTTACTCTCTGTGGAGGTATGAAAATCCCTTGTAGATAGACTAAAAGATGAAATGAGTGAATCATAGGAACTATAAGAAGTAGTGATGAAAAAGAAAAAAGTTATGTATTTGGAACTTTCATATGGTTTGGTTTGTTTTTGGGATTTTTTACGCTGTATAGACACCGATATAGAATTAGTGTATAATTTATGTATATTGGATAATATATGAATATATTTTTAGTCGTGCGGCCAAATATGTAACTTTTTCGTTGTTCTCAGCAGTATTAATAAGGTGGATAGCAAATCGGAGGAAAGAGAAAGTTTGAAAGATAAGGGAGAAAGAATTCAATTAATCTCCCATTGTTCCTATATTCACAATGGTTGAATATAGGTTGATCAATATGTTTTGATTTATCGAATCGATTGCAGTGGTCAAAGACGTTGGACGGCACGACACAACATTATCATTTTAAAACCAATATACTACTAAATTGGTGATGAAGTTATCCAAATTAAAATAAAAATAAAAATAGCAACATGAATTGAGTGTTGGATAAGACAGAAGCAAGCATATATTCTCAAGGAAATTGCTGTTCCTAATCGGACAAATTAAAAAGTGCTAATTTGGAGGCATTTACGTTGCCGGATAATCCAATACCAATTTCATAATGGCATCAAAAAATAGACATTTAATATTCTGAACTAGGACGACTTATATGCCGAATTATTAAAAGCCGCCTAAAATAGATAAGAATAACATATATGTTATAAAACGATAAAAGAAGAAGAATATTACAGAGAAAAATAGGGAGAGATAATTCTTATTGATTCACTTTAAATATAATTCTATTATAACACTCCCCCTTGAATGTTTATTCAACAGATAATGTGTCTCGTTAAAATCTTAACTAAAATAAAACCCAATGGAAAAAAATTCTAGTGAAGAAAAAATTATACACATATTTAGAAATACGCCTTTTGGTTGCCTCGTTAAAACCTTGCAAGTAAAACCCAGTGGGATAAAATCTTGTAAGAAAAAAAAAGTACAACGCGTATTAACTCCCCCCAACGAGAGCATCAATTCACATCCTTGAGCCTTCGCATTCCAATCTTGTGCACTAGCTTCTTGAAGGTTGACGTTGGCAGAAATTTGATGAATAAATTAGCCAGATTAGCTCCAATGAATATGTTGCACCTTGAAAATCCTCGCTATCACATTATCATGCTTATAGTTATAGCAAGATACATATGTGCACAAATTATACTTGAGATTGTATATGATTTAAGCGATTTGAATCCTTCAGGGATTGTCATATAAGTTAAGTCATATAAGCCATATAAATAGACTTCAGGTACATATCACGTTTTCATGTCATGCTAGACATATAAGATAGATAAAAGTGATTGCACACACTATTGACTTTATACTTTCAAATATTTGAATTATAGGTCCAAAACTATATGTCTTTCATATGCAACAAATTCTATTCGAATTATCTTTTTCATTTGGCCAATATTTATTTGTCCGTATTCAACAGACTTAAGATCCTCATCTATACTTAGCACTATCATAGATGTCGTCGTCGAATATTATATATCGGTTCCAACATTTTTTTCATAAAGACAAAACAAAAGATCTCTTCATTCATATTTTCAGGTACCTGAACCTCTCCTGAAATTTTATGAAATGTTATGTCATGTGATCTTCGAGATCACTTGCCTCCTTATTATGATCATTTGCTCATCTTATTTATCAAGGATTTTATTTGAAACCGATTTGTCTATACGCTTTAAGCGTACCATAGACTTTGTCCTTCTAGGACTTATTCTAATGGGAGCATTTATAGTGAGAATGTAGTTACTTTATTTGGGTCCGCAAATACGTCTAGTATTATTTACAATATATTGCAAATGAATTATTTTTTTATGAACTTCAAGTTCATATTATCTTATTCGAGGATCTAGATGTACAAACGATAATTCATTACGTAACTTTTTCTCAAATGTTTATCCTCTCTCCCCCTCATGTTAGAAAAACTAACTTGCTTCATCAATTTGTGTGTTATGGTGTTAATCAAAATATACACCACACGTCAATAATAATAAGATAAAATTATTTGGTTCATGACCCTGAGTCATTTGTGAGGGGAGAATATAATATACTTTCGTATATAATATTTATTAAACTCATACAGATAACTTTGTTCTCATGAGCAGTAGTTTAGCTATTAAGTGGAGGCACTCAATAAATTATTTTGCTAAATTAATTATTGTAAAGACCCGGCCAGTCGTTCCGAGAGTTATAGCCTTGTTTCCCCCATTCCTGCTTCTTTATGTGGTGTTCAGTGGTGTTGAGTTGTATTGAGTTGGTAGGTTTCGGTCCGGAGTAGTTTTGGAGTGAAATGAGACACATAGTCCCTTAGTTAGAAAGCTAAGTTAGAAAAGTCAACCGGAAGTTGACTTATGAATAAACGAACTCATTGGGTTATTTTAGACTTAGGAGTATGTCCGGATTGTAATTTAGAAGTCCGTGGTAGAATTAGGTTTGAATTGGCGAAAGTTAAAAATTTGGCGATTTTGGTCGGCGGTGAAAAATTAGGTATCGGGGTCGGAATGAAATTCTGGAAGTTGGAGTAGGTTCGTAGTATCATTTGTGATGTGTGAGCAAAATTTGAGGTCATTTGGACGTGGTTTGATAGGTTTTGGCGTCGTTGGCGAATTTTGGAAGTTTAGAAGTTCTTAGGCTTGAATCCGGGGTTGATTTGGTGTTTGGGTGTTGTTTTGAGTATTCCGAAGGTTCGACTAAGTTTGGATAGTGATATATGACTTGTTGGAATTATTGGTTGAGGTCCCGAGGGCCTCGGGTGAGTTTCGGATAGGTTTGGGTTGTGTTGCGCTCGCTTTTCTTATGTTTCGACGTCGTTTCTTCAAGTATAAATGATATCATATTGAACAAATGAGCTCCGATTTCTTTATAGATTGAAGCATTAGATTCGTATCGTAATTACGGACCCGTAGCAAAAAGAATCATTGAATTTGGACATCGTATAAAGATTTTATGATCATTTCACTTAGAATTAGGTTGCCAGATTTTTCAGATTAATTACGAAATTGCCACTGACGGCGTATTTAAAAACATGCACTATTTGCAAATATTGAAACCAACATATCTCCTTCATTATAAGGTCAAATTGAGTGATTCAAGAGCCTAACTTGACTAAAATTTCACAAGGAATCCATTGGAGGCATAAAAAATGATTTTCGGGATCGTTTGGCATGAGAAACAAGGCAGAATATCTGGCAGAAAAATATATAAAATAAGAGTTTGTTCATTCGGTCATATTTTGAGTTGGGGAGCTCGGATTGGGGCAAGTGTGGAGGAGATTTTTACCATAGGGATTGAGGTAAGTGTTCTATACTCGGTTTTGGTTATATTTCATGAATCCATCTTCGGTTTTGGGATTTGATTGATTATTTCAAAGTGAAATTGAGGGAGTTAGGGCTTGTGTTTTGGAGAGTTTTAGGTAGAGATTTGAGGGATCAAACGGAGTCCTATTTTGATATATTTTATATGGTTATACTCGGGAGATGACGAGGGTTTTGATTCTACCATTGTTGTCTGGTTCCGAGACGTGGGCCCGGGGGCCGGGTTTTGGCAGGTTTCAGATTTTTGACATATTTTATAGTTTTTATTGTGGAATTCGATTTTTTAGCCTATGTTAATGGTATTAATCTAATTATGGTTAGATTTGAAGCTTTTGGAGACTGAGTCCAGAGACGAGGGCATCCCGGAATAGGATTTTACGTTATTAAGGTAAGTAATAGTTTTAACTCTGACTTTGAGGGTATAAACCCGAAAAATTTGATATCGTGTGACTGTTTGGAGGTGATACCCATTCTAGGTGACGGGCGTATGGGTGTATACCTCGAGGGATTGAGACTTGGTCCGTCCCGTGAGGCCTCATGGCCATCATCTGTGTTTACATAGTTACTTTTTGTTGAACTTGTCTGCCTTCATGTTAGGGATCATGCTTAGGCTTTATTCATGCTCACATTATTTATACTCAGTCATAGAAATTGTTGTACATGTTTACCTCAGTCTCTATTATTTGCTAATATGATGTGATACTTGATGTGGGTTGTATTCCCTTATCTGTTGATAATGGTGAGGCTAGTGAGGTACATGATTGAGTGAGGCCGAGGGCCTGGTTATGAGGATATTAATACCATAGCGCGTGAGTTGTCCGCGTAGCATGTGAGTTGACCTTGTGAGTCCAGGTATTGATACCATATCGCGTGAGTTGTCTGCGTAGTACGTGAGTTGACCATGCAGATCCAGGTATTGATACCATAGCGTCTGAGTCGTCTGCGTAGCACGTGAGTTGACCGTGCGGGTCCAGGTATTGATACCATAGCGTCTGAGTCGTCTGCGTAGCACGTGAGTTGACCGTGCGGGTCCAGGTATTGATACCATAGCGTCTGAGTCGTCTGCGTAGCACGTGAGTTGACCGTGCGGGTCCAGGTATTGATACCATAGCGTCTGAGTCGTCTGCGTAGCACGTGAGTTGACCGTGCGGGTCCAGGTATTGATACCATAGCGTCTGAGTCGTCTGCGTAGCACGTGAGTTGACCGTGCGGGTCCAGGTATTGATACCATAGCGTCTGAGTCGTCTGCGTAGCACGTGAGTTGACCGTGCGGGTCCAGGTATTGATACCATAGCGTCTGAGTCGTCTGCGTAGCACGTGAGTTGACCGTGCGGGTCCAGGTATTGATACCATAGCGTCTGAGTCGTCTGCGTAGCACGTGAGTTGACCGTGCGGGTCCAGGTATTGATACCATAGCGCGTGAGTTGTCCGCGCAGCACGTGAGTTCACCGTGTGGATCCAGGTATTGATATGATGGCACGTGAGTTGTCCGTGGTTAGCGCTTGGGCTTTGGAAGCCCCTCCGAAGTCTGTACACACCCTCAAAGAGCGCAAAGTATTGAGAATTGAGTGCTTAGTGCGCGTGCTGAGTGATGGAGTGACATTGCTGTGAGGTTGCATTTACTTTTGCTATTGCTGCATTTACCTGTTAATTTTCCTTGTAGTCTTACTGATTTATGAAATTACCTGTCTACTCTTGTCTGTACTTAATTGTGGAAATAATAATTGGATTATTCTGCTTAGCTCGTCACTACTGCTCAGTTCCTTAGTTATTTATGTTACTACTGAGTCGGTTGTACTTATACTACACCCTGCACTTTATGTGTAGATCCAGGTGAGTTAGAAGGTGGCGATCGTTGAGTTCAGGCCGGCTATCTTTGGAGACTGCAAGGTAGCTGTTAGCGTCCGCAGGACTTTGTTACTCCTCTTGTCATTTCTTCTTTTGGACAGTTAGACAGCTTATATATCTTAGTTCATAGTTTAAGATGCTCATGACTTAGTGATACCCCGATGTTTGGGGCTCGTTTCTGTATTTCTATATTATATTTAGAGTTGATTTAGTTTATGAAATATTCAAATGTTGGTATTGTTTTATTAAATTCTTATAATCGATTTAGTAGTAATATTTTGAGAAATAGGCTTGCCTTGTAACACGATAGGTGACATCATGACCATGGTTAGAATTTGGGTCGTGACAAGTTGGTATCAGAGTCTAGATTACATAGGTCTCACGAGTCACGAGCAGGTTTAGTAAAGTCTTGCGGATTGGTACGGAGGCGTCTGTACTTATCTTCGAGAGGCTGCATAAGCTTTAGAAAAACTTCACATTCTTGAATTCTTATTGTGCAGTATTGATTCAACTTGAAGTGTAACTCTTTGAATTCCTTCCACGCATTCGTATGCGCACATGGGCGCTCGGTATCAGTTGTGCATTGACGGCTTGTGATTCCCTGGATGAGGTTCAAGATGTGATTTTTGTGTGTTGATGTCGGGCCAATCTAGAGGACATGAGGCCGGGTTTTTACTGTAGCTTGAGCACTGAGGTGTTGATTGTGTGAGCACGTGCTTGTTGTACTTTTGGGGATATTTAAGAAAGTATTCAGCGGCTTATGAGCCTTAGGGCGTTGTGGTTTTATGCTTGGGTCTCGTGTAGTGAGTCTGGGTTGAGGATTGTGGCATTATAGAGGGGCAAATTATCAATTTGAAGGTAATTCATAAGGAACTCGGATAGATAGGACATCTTGGTAGCAGGTTGGATCGGCATGGTAATGGGTATGATTAGTTCTTTGGGTGTGTATGAGGTAATGAGTTCTGCAGGTATTTTGTGGCAATGTCCTTGGGTTTTTGGTGGTCTGCATAGCTTGGTTGAGTTAGAAGGATTCAGTCCTGACGAATTGGTTTTGTGCCATTGGGGTTCGGAGAGAGTTCTTGATGGTTTTGAGAACAACTCTTGACACATTCGAAGACGAATGTTTGTTTAAGAGGGGGAGGATGTAACGACCCGGCCAATCGTTCCGAGAGCTATAGCCTTGTTTCCCTATTCCTGCTTATTTATGTGTTGTTCAGCGATGTTGAGTTGTATCGAGTTGGTAGGTTTGGGTCCGGAGTAGTTTTGGAGTGAAATGAGACACTTAGTCCCTTAGTTAGAAAGCTAAATTAGAAAAGTCAACCAGAAGTTGACTTATGAATAAACGAACTCATTGGGTGATTTTAGATTTAGGAGTATGTCCAGAATATAATTTGGAAGTCCGTGATAGAATTAGGCTTGAATTGGCGAAAGTTAGAAATTTGGCAATTTTGGTCGGCAGTGGAAAATTAGGTATCGGGGTTGGAATAGAATTTCGGAAGTTGGAGTAGGTTTGTAGTGTCATTTGTGATGTGTGTGCAAAATGTGAGGTCATTTGGACGTGGTTTGATAGATTTCGGCGTCGTTGGCGAATTTTGGAAGTTTAGAAGTTCTTAAGCTTGAATCCAAGGTTGATTTGGTGTTTGGGTGTTGTTTTGGGGTTCCGAAGGTTTGACTAAGTTCGGGTAGTGATATATGACTTGTTGAAATTATTGGTTGAGGTCCCGAGAGCCTCGGGTGAGTTTCGGATAGGTTTGGGTTGTGTTGCGCTTGCTTTTCTTATGTTTCGACGTCGTTTCTTCAAGCATAAATGATATCATATTGAACAAATAAGCTCCGGTTTCTTTTTTAATTAAAGCATTAGATCCGTATCGTAATTATGGACACGTAGCAAAAAGAATCGTCGCATTTGGACATCGTATAAAGATTTTATGGTCATTTTACTAAGAATTAGGTTGCCAGATTTTTCAGATTAATTACGATATTGCCACTGACGGCATATTTAAAAATATGCACTATTTGCAAATATTGAAACCAACATATCTCCTTCATTATAAGGTCAAATGGAGTGATTCAAGAGCCTAACCTGACTACAATTTCACAAGGAATCCATTGGATGCCAAAAAAGCGAGTTTCAGGTTTGTTTGGCATGAGAAACGAGGTAGAATAACTGGCAGAAAAATATATAAAATAAGAGTTTGTTCGGCCATATTTTGAGTTGGGGAGGTCGAATTTGGGCGATTTTGGAGGTGAGTTTCACCATAGGAATTGGGGTAAGTGTTCTCTACTCGTTTTTGGTTATATTTCATGAATCCATCTTCGTTTTTGGGATTTGATTGATGATTTCAAAGTGAAATTGAGGGAGTTAGGGCTTGAGTTTTTGAGAGTTTCAGGTAGGGATTGGAGGGACCAAACGGAGTCCGATTTTGATATATTTTATATGGTTAGACTCGGGAGAGGACAAGGGTTTTGCTTTTGCCATTGTTGATGGGTTCCGAGATGTGGGCCCGGGGGCCGAGTTTTGGCCGATTTTGGATTTTTGACATATTTTGTAGTTTCTATTGTGGAATTCGATTCGTTAGCCTATGTTGATGGTACTAATCTGATTATGGTTAGATTTGGAGATTTTGGAGACTGAGTCGAGAGACGAGGGCATCCCGGAGTAGGATTTTACGTAGTTAAGGTAAGTAACAGTTTTAACTCTGACTTTGAGGGTATAAACCCAGAGAATTTGATATCGTGTGTCTGTTTGGAGGTGATACCTACGCTAGGTGATAGGCGTGTGGGTGTATACCTCGAGGGATTGAGACTTGATCCGTCCCGTGAGACCTCATGGCCATCATCTGTGTTTACGTAGTTACTTATTGTTGAACTTGTCTACCTTCATGTTAGGGATCATGCTTAGGCTTTATTCATGCTCATATTATTTGTACTCAGTCATAAAAATTATTGTACATGTTTACCTCAGTCTCTATTATTTGTTAATATACTGTGCTACTTGATGTGGGATGTGTTCCCTTATTTGTTGATGATGGTGACGCTAGTGAGGTACATGATTGAGTGAGGCCGAGGATCTGGTTGTGAGGAAATTAATACCATAGCTCATGAGTTATGCGCGTAGCACGTGAGTTGACCGTGCGGGTCCAGGTATTGATACCATAGCGTGTGTGTTGTCCGCGTAGCACATGAGTTGACCGTGCAGATCCAGGTATTGATACCATAGCGTGTGAGTTGTCCGCGTAGCACGTGAGTTGACCGTGCGGGTTCAGGTATTGATACCATAGCGCATGAGTTGTCCATGTAGCATATGAGTTGACTGTGCGGATCCAGGTATTGATATGATGGCACGTGAGTTGTCCGTGCTTAGCGCTTGGGCTTTGGAAGCCCCTCTGAAGTCTGTACACACCCTCAAAGAGCGCAAAGTATTGAACATTGAGTGCTGAGTGCGCGTGCTGAGTGATGGAGTGACATTGCTATGAGGTTGCATTTACTTTTGTTGTTGCTGCATTTACTTGTTAATTTTTCTTGTAGTCTTACTGATTTATGAAATTACTTGTCTACTCTTGTTTGTACTTAATTGTGGAAATAATAATTGGATTATTCTGCTTAGCTCGTCACTACTACTCAGTTCCTTAGTTATTTCTGTTACTACTGAGTCGGTTGTACTCATACTATACCCTGCACTTTATGTGCAGATCCAGGTGAGTTAGAAGGTGGCGATCGTTGAGTTCAGGCCGACTATCTTTGGAGACTACAAGGTAGCTGTTAGCCTCCGCATGACCTTTTTACTCCTCTTGTCATTTCTTCTTTTGGACAGTTAGACAACTTATATATTTTAGTTCATAGTTTTAGATGCTCATGACTTAGTGACACCCCGATGTTTGGGGCTCATTTCTGTATTTTTCATATTATATTTAGAGTTGATTTAGTTTATGAAAAATTTAAATGTTGGTATTGTTTTATTAAATTCTTATAATCGATTTAGTAATAATATTTTGGGAAATAGGCTTACCTTGTAACACGATAGGCGCCATCACGACCATGGTTAGATTTTGGGTCGTGACAATTGTGGTATAAACCAACTTATCAAGATGAACTGTGTTGAATAGAAAATCTGAAAATTATGCTCTAAATTAAATTATTGAGCAAGTTAACTCACAAATATCAGATTGCGGGTTAATAATAAGAGCACATGTAACAATCTCATAGATGCATCTTATGTGGTATACATGGTAGGTGAATGAGCCCATATTCATCTTTGATATTTCCAGTACTCATGGGGTTCAATCTCAATTTTAATTGGTCTATTAATTTAAAACAATATAAGAGGATTCGTAAAGAACTTTCTAGTTCTTTAATATTTACCCATGTGAATTCTCTTTTATTTTTGCACATCATACTTAAATTAACATGGCTAAATCAATTATGCAAACTAGATAAATTATCAATATTAATAAACTTTAGGTTTACACCATGACGTGTACAATTATCAATAAATTTCAAGTTTATTCTGATATGAATTTTTATATCAATAAACTTCCACTTTATTGTGGCATTCTTTTATGTGTGTAGTACAAACTGAAGAATAAAGCGGGTTAACTTTTCACTTAAATATTACCCCGCTACAAATTGTAGTGATAGAAGATATTAAATCTTTCCTTTATTTATAGTCTCAATATGACCAACCGCTTTCACGGATATTTTAGAAACTCAATAAGTTTCTTTGAGACTTAGTACGACACAATGCCTTATTGATAATCAATTTTATTCCTCCAAAATAGTAATAATTGACTTTTCCAGAACTTTTAATTACTTTTGTACTTCCACATATTCATTAACATCCATATGGTGAATATCTCTTTCAAAGAGGAAGTTATACCATTATGGTAATGGTCAAAATTATTATAGGCAAGATATGTTGCTTCCATTACTTTTGCCATGTAATAATCACATTGCCGTAATATTTTGGTATAACCGCAATAGGTACGTGATCATTGACCATTCATGCCATAATAATGAAATTATTTTCTTATTTCATCTCAAATCTCTTTCTAAAGGTGAGTGTGGTATATTCACTACCACTAGCATGTTCATATTCTTTCAAGAATGAATATGTATTCATAAATCACATATTATCACATCCACATCATGAATGGACCATAGTCATCTATATGTGCTTTACGAAATCTCATGTCAAATCGATGACAAACATTAATTTCACATAGTGAAAGATTATTTTGAAAATTCTTATTGTTCTCATTACCACAATGATGGCGAATATAATTTCGTCTATTGCCACGTCTACATCCATTGATACCTTTACAGTAATAATTTTGTCTTCTTTCAAACTTATTATATATTGTTGCCACATTATCTTAAGGGAATGAAAATGAACCAAATTCAATGGGACGGGTTTCCACTTCCTGTGCTCATAATCGTGCATGAATTTGATCATGGCAAGACATAAAAATTTCACCACTTCGGGTGGTTATAATTTCTCACAAACTCTATGAGAGTTATAATCAAAATTTATTGTCTTTGCTTATATTTAAAATCAAATTATTAAATTTCAAGAATTCAAAAGAGAAAAATAAGATAAAATACTTACCTTAAATCTAGATATTATTCCTGAATGGAGTTCATGGAACAATTGATAATCATTATGCTCAATATTATGTACAAGTTGAGCACCACGCACGTATCCCAAAGCCTCTACTCAATTGGTTAGAGTCTCGTACTGATAACGTGTTATAAAATAATAGAAGAGTGTTGATAACGTGTTATAAAACAATAAAAGAAGAAGAAGAATATTGTAAAGAAAAGTAGGGATAGAGAATTCTTAATGATTTGGGATGAATTACAATGGAATAGAACACCTCTATTTATAGGGAAAAGTGGCTTAGCAACCAAGTAATAAACCCTAAGATCTCTCTAAAATATAGACATTCACCTTAAATATAATTCTATTAATAACAATATACTTATACTCCCTTTGTCTCAAATTATCTATCGTAATTTTTAAAAATAGTTGTCTCAAATTATTTGTCATTTTAGAAGTTCAAGATAAAATTAATTATTTTTTTTTCATATTTTACCCTAAATATTAATTATTCTTGAAGACTACAAATACTTCAATTATGAGTGAATAGTAAATGAAGAGAGATTATATCTTAATACATAAATAAGGGTAAAACAGTCAAAAGCCTCTCCTATTTCATATTTTCTTAAGGGACGTGTAAACGAAAAATACGACAGATAATTTGAGACAGATGGAGTATAAAAGAACCTAGGACATAGTTTCTGGCCAACTACATGGTAATTAAGGCTAGTAAATCCTTTGGCAAATACCTAGGGTTCCCTATTTTTCAGAAGAGACCTACTAATAAGGACTTCCAATTAATCACTGACAATATGAAAACTAAGCTAGCGGGTTGGAAAACTCAATTCCTAAACATGGCTGGAAGAACCACACTAGCTAAATCTTCCTTAGGGAGAATTCTCAGCCATGTCATGCAGTATATCAAGCTGCTAGCTCAGGTGTGCAACAAGATTGATAGAATACAGAGAAACTTCATCTAGGGTACCACTCCCATCAAGAGGAAGATGCACCTTGTAGGATGGAGGAATGTCACTAGGCCTAATAAGGAAGGAGGCCTAAATGTGCACAAAACTGACTTTAAGAACTCTGCTATCCATGCAAGCTAGCCTGGAGGATGTATTAGAATTCTGATGCTCTGCAGGCTAAGGTACTCTTCCATAAATATTGTACTAGTAGAAATCCTAGTAGGCACATAGCTTATAGGACCTGACAGAATGTCAGAAATGGGTGGATGGTGTGCAGTAAAGCTACTAGGTGGATTGTTCATTTTGGGGATCGAGTCAACTTCTATAATGATAGATGAATTCCAAACATGGAACCCCTTAGAACTCTTGTTTGTGGCCCCCTGAACAAGGGGAGAAGAGAATCTGAAGGTTTCTTTTTGTCACCTTAATGGTGAATGGAGCCTCCATAACCAATCCTTCACTTTGACTGATAATGCACCATCCATAATACTATCATCCATCCCAACTCTGGCAGAATGGACAAGTCGGTCTGGAACTTAACTTGGAATGGAGCCTTCTCTACCAAGACTACCTACTCCCTTGTTGAAGACCAGAAACCCAATAGGAAAATAATAATAGGAAACAATTCACATGGGTATGGAACCAAAAGCTCCCCAATAAAATCAAGTTCTTCCTGTGGCTTGTGGTTCATGGTAGACTCCCTACTAGCCAACACCTGCACTCAAGGGGCAGTAACTTAAATCCCTTTTGTTTATTCTGCAATAAATAGGAAGAAACCATAGGCCACATCTTCCTCATATGCGATAATGCCAAGCCTTTCTGGGAGGCCCTCTCTTTGAAAAATAGCAGTAATGTATGTATATACAAAATTGTTGCAGCCCACCGCCAATGAGAATCAATCTTCTATAAGGTAAACTATCAAAAATTCAATAATTTCCTAATATGAGGGTAATTGCTTCCCTTCTGTCTTTGACAAATCTGGCTAACTAGAAACAATAACTGCTTCAACAAGAGAAAAGAGGTTATCTCCTACAGCCACACTATAGCTAAGGAAATTGAGTTCCTCCATGTAGCTGGTGGAGGATCAACTAAAAGCCCTGAACAAGTGATTAGTGTCAAATGAGAACCACTAAGGAGGGGAGGGTAACACACGTGGCATGGGATGGGTGGTGATGAATAACAATGGGGACTGGGTAATAGGGTTTAAGGGAAAAATTACAAATGGTAATACCACCCATGCAGAACTAAGAGTTTTTATGCAAGGTCTAAAGCTGACAACATCAAACAACTTCACTCCATTGGAAGTAAACTTAGACTCAGTAAAGGTAATACATATCATTAACAAAGTCCACTTGATTTATGATGCTATGGTGTATGAATGCAGGTCAATGCTAGCAGCACTGGGGCATCCACCAGTAAAACATATCTACATAAAGGCAAATAGGGTAGCTGATGCATTAGTGAGGGAAGGAGTTAAACAACAAGTGAAAGGCAACAACTTTTTGGTAGTTCCTCCGGTCTTTATTTTTTTTTTGATAAGGTAAGATTTTATTAAAAGGTACCAAGATGGTACAAAATTACAAACATCCAAACTAATACAACAAAGCAACTACATTCCTCCTAACTCCTCTAGAAAATTCATATATTGTTCCATATTTCCATTACATGTCTTTTACACTAGAAATACAAGTTTAATAAGGATCGGTTTTTAATTCCGAATACATGCTGCCTTTCCCTTTCAAAGCAAATCCTGTTTTTTTCCAACCATATTGTCCAGAACACACATAGAGGAATTGTTCTCCATATTATCTGTTGACTCTTTGCCACTTTTTGTTGTTGCCATGTCTCCAACTAACTCTTTACACTGGAAGGCATTTCCCACTTGACATCATATATATTTAGGAAGAGCTCCCAGCACTGCTTTGCCACTTTGCAATGGATGATTAAATGGTTGACTATTTCTGCCTCTTCTTCACACATGTAACACCGATTACATAGAGCAAAGCCTCTCTTCTGCAAGTTCTCTCGAGTTAGAAAAGCTTCTTTTGCTGCAATCCAACCAAAACAGGCTACTTTAATAGGTGTTTTTGACTTCCATATTGCTTTCCATGGCCAATTTGACTGATAAAGCCCTTGTTGTTTTTGTAACAAGCTATAACAACTACTGACTGTAAAAATACCATCATTACTTGCTACCCAGATTAATGAGTATCTCCTGTTTTTCTACAATCTAACATTATCCAATAACTGCATCAATTGGGAAAATTCATCAGCTTCCCAGTCATTGAGGCCCCTCCTGAAGATTAGCTACCAGTCAGCGCTTGAATAGAAGTCTGACACTCTTCCATTTTTGTTAATAGAGCAGCTATATAGACTAGAAAACTTTGATCTAAGACTTCCATTTTCCAACCACATATCAGACCAAAACAGGGTATTATTACCATTTCCAAGTTTCAGTTTCACAAACTGACTATATTCATTCCAAAGATTACTAATTGTGCTCCAAACTCCCCCTTTTGAAGAAGATTGAATTGAACGAGGAGCCCACATGTCCTTCATGCCATACTTGGCATCTATCACCTTCATCTATAATCTATTCCATCATAATTATATCTTCATAGCCATTTAAATAAAAGACTTTTGTTATGCATCTTTTGATTCCTCACTCCTAATCCCCCTCTTTTCTTTTCTTTCGTCACCTCCTACCATTTGACCAAGTGAAATTTTTTGTTATCATTATTACCTTCCCACAAAAATTTATTCCTAATAGTATTTAATTTTTTCTCCACTGAAATTGGCATTTTAAAGAGAGACATTAGATAAGTAGGTATACCATCCATCACACTATTGACTAGTGTAAGCCTACCACCAAGAGATAAATATTGTCTTTTTCATGACACCAGTTTACTGCTACATCTATCCAAAAAACCCTGCCACATCTTTGCATCATTCTTTTTTGCTCTAAGTGGTAGGACCAGATAGGTGGATGGTAGCTGCTCCACTTTACAACCCAAAACATCTGCCAGATCATCAATACAATGCTCGACATTAATACTAAACACATTACTCTTTGCCAAGTTCACTTTCAATCCTGAGACAGCTTCAAAAGCTAGTAGTACTCCTCTGAGGTGTAAGAGTTGCTCTTTTTCAGCTTCACATAATATCAATGTATCATCAGCATAGAGTATGTGTGAGACATACAGTTCTTCCCCCTCACTTTTTCTAATTTTCAATCCTCTAATCCACCCTAACTTTTCTGCTTTTAAAAGCATTCTGCTAAAAATTTTCATCACCAGCAAAAATAAATAGGGGGATATTGGACCCCCTGTCTTAGACCCTTATGAGAATTAAAGTATCCATGTGGACTCCCATTAATTAAAACTGAGAAGCTAACTGAGGATATACAGAATTTTATCCACCCAATTCATCTTTCCCCAAAATTCATATGTTTCATCAGATTCAACAGACATGACCAATTTACATGATCATAAGCCTTTTTCACATCAAGTTTGCAGGCCACCCCTTTAATCTTCCTCTTGAATAGATATTCAAGACACTCATTATCTACCATAGCAACATCAATAATTTGCCTTCCTCTTATAAAGGCATTCTGATTATCTGATATCAATTTTTCTATCACCGTTTTTAATCTTTCAGCCATCAACTTTGCAATTATTTTATAGACACTCCCCAACAAGCTGATAGGTCTAAAATCTTTCACTTCCACTGCCCCTTTTTTCTTCGGAATAAGAGCAATGAAAGTTGAGTTTAGGCTCTTAGTGAATGTACTCTCCTGATAAAACCACTACACTGCTCTCTAGACATCTTCCCTAACTATGTTCCAACAATTTTGAAAAAAGAACATGTTGAAACCATCTGGCCCAGGTGCTTTATCCCCCTTAAATAACTTGACAACCTTTTCCACCTCCTCCACAGTAAATGGTTTCTGTATCCATTCTTTCATTCTCTGTGAGTTTTTCTAGCTCTTCTTCTGCCCACAAAGATCTCCAATTCTCTGATTCAGAGAACAGTTTCTAATAGAAGTTAAAAATATGATCTTTGATAAGCTTTTCATCTTCCACCAGTTTTCCCTCTATCATCATTTTATCAATAGTATTAAACCTCTTGTGTGCATTTGCCTGTTTGTGAAAGAACTTGGTATTTCTGTCACCTTTTTCAACCCATAAACATCTAGATTTTTGTCTCCAGCTAATCTCCTCTTCAATATCAATTTCCTCCAGTTCTTTAATGATAGAAATTCTATTAGCATCATCTTGCTCATTAATCTGATTGTATGCTCTTTCTTGGTCCAGTCTCTCCAACCTGGACATAGCCTTGGATTTCCTTTCCTCCAAGTTACCAAAAACTTCTTCGTTCCACTTCTTCAATTCATTCTTTAGCAATTTCAATTTTCTTGCTAGAATCACATCAGGGCTTCCCTGAATTCAATATGAATTCCACCATTTATCCACAAGTACATTAAAATTCTTATGCTCACATCACATGTTTTCAAATTTAAAATAGCCTTTCCCTTTGCTCCAATCCCCACACTCCAGTATGATAGGGCAATGATCTAATGTAACTTTAGGCAGTGCTCTTTGTTTTATGAATTTGAATTGATCATCCCAACTCCCTAAGATTAGAAATCTATCAATACTTGATGCACATTGATTACTATTACCTCTGAACCATGTAAAAGTGTCTCCATGAAGTGGTAAATTTATCAAATTCAAATCTTGTATTGTTCTACTAAACTCTCTCATTGCTCTTGTATTCCTAGCCCTTCCCATCTTTTCATCTTCAAATCTGACAACATTGAAATTTCCTCCTATAACCCATGGCATAGACACTAATCCAGAAACTGCTCCCATCTCTTTCCATAAAATCCTTCAATACACATGGAAAATCAGTATTTTCTTCCTTCAAAAATACAGTAATTGAATGCTACCCTATGTGTTTATCTGAACAACTCCATCTTCTCTTATCCCAGTAAACCAGGATACCACCACTTCTACTTTGTGCCCCCAGTTCCACCCAATCAGTCCACTTCGAACTCCCGATCTGCCTGATACATGACTGATCCACTTGCTTCATTTTAGTTTCTGATAGGCATACTATATATGTATTATACTTTCTCAGAAGAAGATCCATCATCCACCTTTTCTCCGTATTATTTATCCCTCTAACATTCCAACAAATAATCTTTAACTTCATCGAGAAATTAATAAGACCTTCTTACCCTTATTTCTCCCAACAACATCATTATTACTAGACTCTCCCTTAAACCTCACCCCAAACTCCAAAGATTTTTGCAACCTCTCCATCTTCTTATTAGGTGAGAGATTACTAGAAGAAGAAGAAGAAAAAGAAGTAGTAGTAGGTTTTTTGGGTCTATCTTCCTCAATTCACAATAGAAGCTCCAGCAATTTTTCCTTTGTATTTACAGAGCACACTCCCAATTGTTTGCTAATTCTGACCATATTTCTTCTCACCCATCTAGATGCTTCCAATTGGTTTAATCTCTCTTATAAGCAGAAATATTCTTCATTGTACCACGGTAGCATAAGGATATCCTGGGCAGCATCTACCTCCATCTCCGGTCTTTGTTAATGAAATACTATGGGCCTAGGAACTATTATTGAAAGGAAAATAAGGGAATGTAATAGTACTAATATAGCAATAGACTACACTTTGTTTCTGGGGGATGATAATGTCACACCTCAACCTTTTGTAACCAACCTTAACTAGTTAATATAGTATCTTGTTGACCAAAAAAAAAAAAATTGATTGCAATCAGTAAGCAGTACATTGAATTTCACAAAATAAAATATATACTAGATTCTTCCTGTCAGACCAAAATGGATAACATCAAGAAAGGCAATTAGAAGCATCTAAATGAAGTCAAACATTAAAAGCAGCATATAAAATTAGCAGCTATATACAAATGTAGTGTCTGAAACCAACTTCTCTGTCTACAGCCTAACCTTCCTAGTATATCACTGTTTGTGTCCCTGCCTCTGCTCCACCAAACAAATTTTGTCACCACATAACCATTCTCCACCGGCTTAAATGAAATGACATGAACAATAAATATTTATATAGCCGGCCCCAAGTTGCTTGAGATTGAGGCATTGCTGTATAGAACGACATGGACAGTGAAAATTTATGTAGCTAAGCCCAAGTTGCTTGAGATTGAAGCGTTGTTGTTGCATTACCGATCCACTGCCTGCTTAAATGGAACGACATAGACAGTAAAAATCCATGTAGAAGACCCCGGCTTGTTTGGGATTGAAGCATTGTTCTTGCAATACCGTCCACTATCTGCTTCAATGAAGCGACATAGACAGTGAAAATCCATGTTGCCAACCCCAACTTTCTCCAGACGGAGGAATTGTTGTTGCATACCCATCCACTGCTTGGTTAAAAGGAGCACGTAGACAGTGAAGATTCATGGAATTGAGTCGTTGTTGTTGTACACCCATCCCTGGCCAAACAACATTTATGTTACATTTAAGGTGGGTTGCTCTGATGGTAAGCACCCTCCACTTCCAACCAAGAGGTTGTGAGTTCGAGTCACCCCAAGAACAAGGTGGGGAGTTCTTGGAGGGAAGGATGCCGGGGGTCATTTGGAAACAGCCTTTCTACCACAGGGTAGGGGTAATGTCTGCGTACACACTACCCTCCCCAGACCCCACTAGTGGGACTATACTGGGTTGTTGTTGTTGTTGTTGTTGTTGTTGTTGTTGCTTTTGTCTCCTGCTCTATGTTTCAAATTCTAACTGTTCCTAGCTTTCGCATATGGTAGGCAAAAGGTGGCCTCGATTACCATCCGCCTACTATTAAAACAACTAATGACTTTACAGTAATCTTTAAGCTATGTACACAGGCCACCGAAATTAGTTGTCCTTTGAGACTTCCATAATGTGAACTCGGAGGAATATGAACTTCTCGCATTCTCTTTTTGTAAGTTGGCATGAGAAGATTCATTCTTCTTGCTTCAATAATATAACTTGACCAACCCCCAAGTTGTACTGAAATTAGGTGTCCTTTGAGACTTCCATTGTGTGAATTCCGAGGAATATGAACTTCTCGCAATCTTCTTTTTGGTAAGTTGGTATGATAAGATTTATTCTTCTTGCTTCAAGAATATGAATTGATCAACCCCAAGTTGTACAGATTCCTTCTAAATATGCTACCAAGTGACAGCAACATAGCCCCACCAACACCAGCTGTCGGCTCGTCTGTATCAACCTTTTGATGATTGATCAATGGAAATTCCTTCACTTTCAAGTCACTCCATCCAATCTTTTGCCTAACAGCCTCAATAATATTTGAATCGGCTGGATTCCCCCTTGCATTTGTTACGTAGAACATATTTAGAACCGATTCCCCTGTGGTTGATATCTCAGCCCTTGTCACATTTAGGCCATTTTCTCGGAAAGTTCTCGTTACATTGGCCAATAATCCTTGTTTGTCTCCAGTGCTTAGCTCAAGCCTCACTCCCTGAGATCAGAATTGGAGTACTATGTTAGAAGCACATCCTAAACAGAGGCGAGTTCACTACTTTTGCCTCGAAGTACTTATCATATATAAAAATGATTTAAATGTGTAGATATAATAGATCACATCCATGCTGAACCTGTTGACTCTAGACATTGATACATTTTTTTATTCTAAACACTCTTTAGGAAATGTATAATTGAATGTTTGTTTTCACAGAGTGAAAATGGAGGAGCACAATACCTCAGATGTTCTTCTTTCAATTGCAGCTCGTAGACATAGAATAACACGTTGCTTTTCAGCATCCGAACTAATTGGGGTTCCATCCGTATGCCTAGTAAAGAATTCCTGAGACAAAGATTGTAACAAAAGTTGAGATAATGTACATTCATCCAACATGAATTAAAAAAGACAATTCGGTTAAAGGAATATATACCAACTTACCAAGTATGCCCTATCCGTAGCTGTATTAGCTGTGGCATGGAACACATCATACTGCATGTCTGTTAACGTGCAAACAAGATCAAATAAAAGCTTAGTTCGATCTTTGCACTGAATATTTACCACGGAATAACCCTTTTCCAAGCAGTTCATCACCGATACTATCGGGGCGTCATTGCTAGTCCTAATCACTGGTTTTCTTTCATAATCACGGTCCGCATACATCATTTGGTGAAGTCTTCTTTCTGTATGTGTGACAGCCATAGACACTGATGTGTTAGCGCTACGAATATCATTATCCCCCTTAAGCACATTCCTTAGACGTGCTTCGATTCTGTCAATCTTCTGGGAATCCTCAACGGGGAACCCCGTATCGCTTTCCTTTACATATATCAGGGAGGCAATTCGACCATTGTGAGTCCACACTTTAGCTTCAACAACGCTGCACTGTAAATCTGATAGTACAGCAAAAGCCTCAGATAAAAGGCCAATACGATCGGTGCCAGTTAATTCCAGAGCTGTCAAGCCATCATAACTTTTCGAACTTGCATAATAGGTTCTCCCAAGTGACTGTTCAACAATAGCAAAAAGTTTAAATTTAGCCTAAAGAATCATATTCAAGTATCTTCATAATCTATGTTGAACCGATATGCTTATAGGCAAGTATTTCAGTACGAGTAATTTTTAGTATATTTTGAAAAATCTCTACCAAGTACCCACATACATGTCGCAAAAATTTAATATAATGCAATTACTGTTCAAATTACAACTATATAAATACCTGTTTGATGTAACTGATGACACTTTTGTCCGTTAACTTGTTACCATCCAAGTCAGTAACGTGAAAAACTGCAGATCACAAAGAATACAGTAGATATCAACACAAGTTACTGGAAATTTTCTTGAGCCTATAACTAAAGGCAATTAAGCAGCTAATGTATGCCAAATTTACTAACATGCGCAGCCAAAAGGTTTAATAAATTGCACTCACCGTCCATAAACCATTGACCATCGCAAGAGATGTACGCTTTCTTGATTGAAAGATTGAGATCCGTGAGAACTTGAACAGCTTCAAGAAGAATTCCATGTTTCCTCGCACTATCAATCTGTAAATGATCACGACATCAGAACTGAAACGATTAAAGACTAGTTAAAACGAATTTCAGTATAGTTTACAGACATTCTGACTCAAAATTGAACTCCAACTATGTACTTTGTAAAGTATAGCTGGTTCTAGATCCCGATTAAAGAAAGGGTGTGCTAGCTTGACAATTGTATTATACAGGCAACATCAACTAATTCAAGATCAAAGCATAGTTAATTTTTTTTTTACAAAAAGGAAAAGTTCTCGAGGGTGGATAATGGGCCCATCCCTCTACCCTTTTCCACTGAAATACAGACTTTTGTACATGACAGTGTTCGATCCGTTAACCACACATCATGTGCTTCTTACCACTATACCAAAGTCCGGCGGCTTGAGGCATAGTTAATTGACTAACTAAAAAATTCAAGGACTACAACAGAGGTGGCTTACCATAATGCAGGTGGCATTTGAACAACCAGCATTGTCGATCATGACTCTGCAGCAGAATTAACAAAGACCAATCAGAAAAAAACACTAACTAGAAATATATATTGCAAATTTTGAAATTTGGGTTATTAAGTACTCCCTCTATCCTAATTTATGTGATGATGTGTCTGTGCTAGAAAATGATACCTCTTATATTTTCAGAACAATTTAACTTTAAAATTTCTATTTTAGCTTTAATGAGATTGGTTTATAACAACACAAAATATTGACATGTTCTGGAAATAGGGCATCCCGGTATACAAAGCATCCCGCACGGCTCGGGGAAGGGCCGCATCCCAAGGGGTGTAATATTGGCAACCTAACCTAAAAACAAGCATTAGTGGCTGCTTCTACGGCTCGAAGCTATGACCTATAGGTCACGTGAATACAATTTTACCGTTGCTCCAAGGCTCCGTTTATGACATGTTCTAGAAACAAGTTTTAATTTTTTTCTTAACCTCTGTGTCGAGTCAAATAACATCGCATAAATTGAGATATAATCTTACTGATGAAACTTCTGAAAAAATTCTAACAAAATCAACGAAATTTCCGAGAGAAACTTTTCCAAAAGAAAAACTGAAAACTTGCATAATTTGAGCAGAAAAACAGGGCTTAAAACAGAGCAAATTCATTGTAGTGATGAAACTGAAGCAACTATTGGGTTAAAAAACATGAATAAATTGGAGAAAAATACAGGAAAAAAATTGCGAAGGGGATATAAATACCTGGGAGTGGTCATACGAAAAACAAGTTTTTCATATTCATCCAAAACCGTAGGCCATTCCATATTCTTTTCTGTGTTCAATTTCGTTTCATGTAACTTAATTTCTTCAGTAACAGAGATAAACAAACAGTTTCAAATCCCCTTTTCAGAACTGAGATTTTTTTTCTCTCTATATATATATATGTGTGTGTATATATACAGAGAAAAGGAGGTGATGGTATTTTTCTCTCTAGCAACAAATCAAAGAACTCCTGTTTCATTTCCTCCCACATACGCGCACTAATTTATAGAAAATACTGTAGTATTTCTTTTTCCTAAATACTCCTCTCCGCATACGCGCACTTTTTAAATTGGTAAGTAGTCATAATTAAAACATAAATAAATAGGGAAATATTGTTTTTTGGATTTATGTAGTGGACGTTTGGCCATAAGAATTGCAAAATTCCAAAAATAATTGAAATTATTTTCCCATATTTGAAAATTAGAGTTTTGTTTTGGACATGAATATAATTTTGGGTTGTTTTTGAATTTTTGTAAGTGATCTGAGTGAAAATTTTAAAAAATAACTTTTTGAAATTTTTTAAAATTTTAAAAAAATTCCAAAACTCATCTTCAAGTAAAAATTTAAAATTTTATGGTCAAACATTGATTTCGAAAAAAAATAAATTTTTTTCAAAATATACATGAAAAAATTCTTATGTCTAAACGGGTAGTTTGAACTTTGGATAAGACAAATTGTAATTGTGCCGCTAATTTTATAGTGAATTTGGCCTAATTTGTCAAACACTATTGAAACTAACTCAATCTCTTCGCCGCTCTATTTAAACTATTATCTAACTAGTCTTAACGTACGCACGTTATGCATATATTTTTTTTGAGGAGTAACTTTTTTTAAATTACATGAATATTATATTAAAAAATATATTTGAGTTATAAAATAAGAGCTTAAGCATTTAAAATTAATAATAGAATGATTGATCACAATAAAAAATTATTAAAATAATTTATTTGTATTAATAATTTTAATAATAACAACAAAAATTCAAAAAATTATTTGCGCGATTGATAGTAAAAAGGAAATAAAAGCTTTTAAAGGATATATTCCATGTATGTAATATAAAAGATAGTTATTTAAAATCGAGGGGTATTTATAATATACATTATATATGTTTGAAAACTTTGTTCAATTATTTTGCTTCAATAGTATATATGCCTCGCAAAACTATTTTTTCTATAAAATCTATTTATTTTATACATAAGTCCATAATATAGAGTAAAACAGAAAAAATTATAATATTTAAAAAGTATTTAAAAAGATAACGGTTGATAATTTAAAGGGTAAAATAGATTTTTTGTCACCTAAAGTTTGAGAAATCTGGTCGAATGATCTTATGAGTGACATAGAAATAGTTAACTGACTTTTCTGTTTAAAAAAGTTACTAAGTAATTTCGAATAGTTGAACAATCATTTGAGTACGTGACTTGTCACATGCCACGACTAATCTTGCTTCACCTCCTTGATCTAATTGAAAATTGGACATGAAAAATTACATCAAAATGGACATGTTGATGTTGACTTATAAATTGTGTCACACAATATGACTAATAATTTTTAACTAGAAGTCACGAGTTCAGTCTTCCGAGGGAGAATAGTTAAGTTCAAGATTAAAAGAATGTCTGAACATAAAAAATTTTTGTGAAAGTTTATGAATTGTTGAAATTGTGACTAGTTAAAATGGGGAACTTTACTTGCTCTCCACTCAATTAGAATCTAATGAACTGTCAAAGGGCAAAGTATATATACTTTAGATTGACGTGGAACACAACCATCATATTCTAAATTTTATTTTCCGTAAAAAAATAAAAAAAAAACCTTTATTATTTTCATTTTCAGTTATTCGATTTTGTTGAAAAAATGATTAGGGAAATTGGGTGAGGTAATTAACAGTTAACACAGGGGCGGCTCGACATACTTGGGGGCCTAAAGCGCAATTACAATTAGAGGCCCAAATTTTTTATAATCGATTTCTTTAGTAATTAGTTTTTAATTGATAATATAGCTAAACCGATTTAATCATTCTTGAGACGTTATTGATCTTATGTAAGATTTTATATATTTTTATTTTAAAAAACTTCTTTCCGTTGAGGCAATTGTTAGGCATTTGAAAAAAGAATCAAATCTTTTTATACAATTAAGTATATCGATTAGAGTATTATATGCTACTTGTATTACTTTTCTTAACATTTTTAATTCGAAATATAAGTCTAAGCCATCAATATTAGAGTGACTAATATGCTTTAATAACCGCAATGTAAAAAATACAAAACGAAAGTTATATCATGTTTAAGAAAATCCTAAAAATATGTTTACTTTACTTGGGAGGACTTTTTCATCGGTTAACCGTCACATCAAATTCAATGATAAATTCATAAAATGCTTAAATATTTAAGAAAAAAAAATGAACACATAACATATTCTTTTTAAATTTGGGGCCCCCAAGCCGGCCCTATTATTAACATGGTTTACATATTAATTAACGACATTTGCCGAAATTATGGCATTAAGCACGTCACAGAACCGCTCTTATTTGACTTTTGACAAGGTGGGTTGCTCTGATGGTAAGCACCCTCCACTTCCAACCAAGAGGTTGTGAGTTCGAGTCACCCCAAGAGCAAGGTGGGGAGTTCTTGGAGGGAAGGATGCCGAGGGTCATTTGGAAACAGCCTCTCTACCCCATGATAAGGGTAAGGTCTGCGTACACACTACCCTCCCCAGACCCCACTAGTGGGATTATACTGGGTTGTTGTTGTTGTTTGTTGTTGTTGTCACGGTTTTCGGTCGGTTTTTTCTTTTTCTTTTTCTTTTTCTTTTTAATTTTGTTTTGCTTTGACTTTTGAAATTCCCTGTGAATATTCATTTATTCCCTATTAAAATTTCGTTACAGTTTATTTATTATAATTCTTACACTATGATTCATGCCATTACTGTATTGCCGTTACACTTGATAAGAAGTCTTAATTCATTTCATTGACTAAATAATGTGGTCAGTGTGAGATTTGCATGTCCCATGATATATTATATTCTCTGAGTTTAAGTTAGATATCCTGATAATACAAAAAATATTTATACTAATCAGGTTACCTGAAATATAATTGTATATAAATTTACTTGATAAGTATTTATTGTTAATTAATATTAAATGATATGTTACTCGCTATAATATTAAATTATATTAATAATGTAATACTTTTATATTATCAGTATATATAACTTTACGGTATTTGGTTGGCGTTATTATATGAAAAAGGCCGCGATTTTCTCAAAGAATAGAGATGTTATTGGTATTATGTTTCTGTTTTGACGTATCGATTGAGATCGTGTTTCTTATTGTATTTGTGGTGCGCACTATCGCACTAAATCTAAGCTATGGACGCCCCCGTTATATCTTTATATGCTTTTGTTGCCCGTTATCATTAAAATTGTGGTATACTTTTATATACTAATATTCAATTTTGTCATGGGATACAACTTCACGAGCATTACCTTAAACATTTTCGTGCAACCACGTTCTTTTCTCAAGCTCTCCTCTAGCTCAAATTGTTAAATTGCTTTTTTTTTTCTTTTTTTTTTCTGTACTTTGTTAATTTGCTTAAGTATTGTACGTAGCATGAAAACTTCAAAATAATAAACTTGATATATAACCACATATGTAAGAAAATTCTAAGTATCAATGGCATAGGTACGTACATGACGATACACTGACGACTTCTGCATAATAAATGCTTTTATGTTACATAATGTCATAATCCATTGATTTTCAAGAGATACGATTAACTTGATACTCCAATTTAATACTCCCCCGTTTCAATTTATGTGAACTCATTTGATTGGGCACGAAATTTAAGAAAAGATAAAAAACTTTTGAACTTGTGGTGTAAAATGAGGCACATATATTTTGTGTAGCTATAAATCATTAAATAAAGGTAAATTGTTTCCAAATAAGGAAATATGTAATTCTTTTTGGTACGGACTAAAAAAAAAAATAGATTCACATAAATTAAAATGGAGGGAGTAGAATAATGTTGACGAGTAGATTTTTTAAAATTTCTCTATTTACTGAAAATAATAAAAAAATACTTTTTTCGGATTTCAAAAATAAATTTACTCCCTCTATCTAAATTTATGTGTATTCTTTACAAAAAATAATATTATTTTTTTATATTTAAAAATAATTTAACTTTAAATACTCATTATTTTTTTTAATAAGATAATTTATAGTCACATACATTTTTATGTCTTATTTTAGATTATAAATTTTAATTTTTTAATTTATTTGTTAAACTTGCCTAATCAAACATAATCATACAACAACAACAACAACAACAACAACAACAACAACAACAACAACAACCCAGTATAATCCCACTAGTAGGGTCTGGGGAGGGTAGTGTGTACGCAGACCTTACCCCTACCCTGGGGTAGAAAGGCTGTTTCCAAATGACCCCCGGCATCCTTCCCTCCAAGAACTCCCCACCTTGTTCTTGGGGTGACTCGAACTCACAACCTCTTGGTTGGAAGTGGAGGGTGCTTACCATCAGAGCAACCCACCTTGTCAGCTTTTTTGCTTTGATTCAAAATTTTGGTGGGAAGTGAAGAGGCATGAAATTCCCGCCAAATTGGTCATGGTTTTGATCCACATAAAATATTTGACGTGGATGTTATGCTTGGCCTGCAAATGACCGAATTCCAAAAACAAAAAGGCCAAAAAGAACAAAACAAAAGAGATACATAAGAAAATATCATCCACAATCAAGACGGCTTTTTCAAGAAACCAAAGGGCAATGTATAAGGTACGATGTGATTTGTTAAAGATACGAGACTAGTGGATAGGAGTATTTGATATGTGGATTCCCAACTCAGACTCCAGGTCATATTGACAAATTATATGATCTATACATGGTGGCGGAGTAGTAAAAGCAATAGCTAATTCTTGCATTATTTATATATATATATATATATATATATATAGTTGTGGAGCCGTAGAAATAGTCACTAATTCTTGTATTATGATAGATTGTCTATAATACAGTGCAACCCTTACCCGGATCCTGCGTGAATGTATGATGCCTTGTGCACCACGTTGCTCGAAAAGGCGGATCTAGAATTTCTAGTACATGGGTACACCGTACACTACTAAAACAATAAGGAAAAAAATGTATTAAGTGAGAATTGATCCCTATTCCTCTTAGTAAATAACCCAATTTTCAACAAAGTACACCATTCAACATTCTTGAAACATGGATGCTAACAGTTAATATTATACCATTTTAGAAAATATATACATAAAATATCTAATTTTGCGAAAAGATCATGGGTTCACGTGCCCCATAATTTTGCATATAAATTTGTCTCTCGCTGCCCGTTATACATGGTAACGAGTAAGAATTTTAAACTTATGAGTTTAGGATTTTAACTTTTTTATTTTACTAAATTTTAAATTAATAAATTGTATATATTACATAAATTTTTTAAAATAAATATAAAATTTGGACTAAAGTTATTAAATTGGATCAAACTTGTAGCTCCATCTCAAGCTCCGCCCCCTACCTCTACATTAAAATGTATGAAAACATGTGGATGCTAAACAATGTTTCCCTTTAAAGTGACTTTAGAAAGCATGCATAGCAAATAGTGAAATAACTAGGCATGTGCTATGGAGAGTCCGATCTTCAAAGTTTCTAAAAACTTGCTCATTTTGACCATAAATAATAAGTAATCCATTTTGATATTTGAAAATATTCAACTCTATTTGGAATTTTGACAAAATATTATATAAAATTTGACAAGTACTCCAAATGACACAAAATTTAATTTTTTTTTGGTCAAGTGAGATCAGTGGCGGAGGAAGAAGCCGAGCTAAGGATTCGGCCGAACCCTATAGTTTTTGCTCAAATAGTATATTTGTATTAATAAATTGATTAAATATGTATACTTAATTAAATTTCTATAAAAAAAATAGCGGCTCTTATTAACATTGTTAAAGTTTGTATTACTATATTTGTGATATGTGATAGATACGGAGCTTAGTGGATATGAGTATATTTGATATGTGGATGCCCAGCTCAGACTCCAGGTCATATTAACAAATTTAATGATGTGTAAATAAAGTGTAAAAAAACATGTGGATGTTAGGGATGTTTCCTTTTTAAAGTGATTTTACAAAAAATGCCTAGAAAAAAGAGGAATGACTAGGCATAAGACCACAAATAATGTTTTGGTACTTGAAAATTGTTTACAATATTTGAAATTCTAGTGAAAATATTACTATAAAATTTGACAAGTACTCCAAATGAAATGAATCTTCAACGTTTTTGTCCAGTCAGATTAATGTCCAAACATAAATTTTAAACTTTCAAATACTTTGCTCAACTTTAACTTCAGATAATATTTTATTCGACAACAAATGCCACCCATGCAAACTAGTTACGTTTCTCAAGTTGTTCGGTTTTGTATTATTCTGAATAAAGTTATAACTTTTATATGCTATTAAAGTAAAATAATTTTTATATAGGTTACTTGAAAGATAAATAAATGCCACCCATGCAAGCTAGTTGGGTTCCCTTGAAGTACTCTTGTGCACCTATGTAATTTGGCTCTTGCACAAACCCGCCCCCTTATGTTATGAAAGAATTGAGCTAATTGGTAGGCTAGTTTTCAAAGCCACCAATTGGCTATCGGATTTTGTCTCGCAGCTAGAAGATCGCTTTGGGTCATTGTAGTGTCACGGAATGTAAAGCAATCCGCCCTTACAACATTTGATCAGTAAATTATTTCTTCAAAAAATTGTCAAGGTAGCTTGCTTCTAAGTCGTTGCACTAGATGGGCATGTAGTCGTAGTAGTCAGCTGTCACGATCCAAATTTTTCTCCGTAGGATGTCGTGATGGCACCTAGTCTTTAACAATATTAAATAACATTTACTGAAATAATAACAATATTAAATAACAACTGACAAATACGAAATATGAATCTCTATACAATACTTACAATCCCAAAATCAGTAGTACAAGTCATAAGCTCTACTGAGTTACTAGAAAGCCTATAAATACAATTGTTTTGAAATAGAGATAAAATAGTGCAAATACAATATCAGAAGGTGACTCTGAAGCCTGCGAACGCAACAACAGGTTTACCTTGAGTCTCCATAACAAGATTTGTACTGCTAGCGATCGGTCAACTGACGCCACATTACCTGGCTCTGCACAAAAATGTGCAGAAGTGTAATATGAGTACACTACAGTCGGTACCCAGTAAGTATCAAGACTAACCTCAGTGGAGTAGTAACGAGGTATAAGTCAAGACACTCACTAGTCAAATAACCTCTGTCATACTAAAATAATCGAAAACAAATAGCAGTGATAGCAACAATAATCCACTAGTACTATAAACAGTAAGGCAGCAAGAACACCATAATTATTACTAAGACGAATAAGAAACACAAGAGCAACCAATTAAACAAGTCTTTCACATATAATCTCTTCAAATAAATACCCTCCAAATATATTTCTTCAAATAAGTATCCTTCGAATATAAAACTCTTTCAAATAAATATCTCATATCATAATCATAAAATACGGTTCTCAACCCCCTTTCATATTCTCACGGTACCTCGTTCCCATATCTCTAATCACAACCGCACGAAAAACTCTCGTGCCAAATATTTCAATACATAAGATCCGCACGATTAATTTATTTTCAATAAAGTAAGGTTATAATTTTTAAACCAAGTAAGAATTCAACAAGAAAATGAGCTTATTTTAGAAATAGTTTGAGTAAAGAAAAATGACATTTCAATTTAAATAAAACATCAGATAATCTATTGCTTCGGATGTAAAACTTATTAATTTAAAACATAATAGTAACTTCTTTTATTTAAAATAACTCAATCATCAAAAATCGGTAAAAACCAGGAAATATAAATCTTTAGAGTCTCGTACTAAAAAGCCCATGCCAATACAATACAACAAAGAATACAAACACATAATAAAATTAAATAATACATCACGGCATATCACAAGGATTGGCCTATCACGGAAATACAAAATAACTAAAGACAAGTGCAACCATAGAGAGATGTCAATAAAGGGCACTCCCAAGATACCGTCTCGTAGTCCTAAAAGTAAATGCTCAACAGGGGATTTTCCGAGATACCGTCTCGTAGTCCCAAAAGTAAATATGCAAGACAAGGGATCTCCCGAGGTACCGCCTCGTAGTCCCAAAATAAATATGCAACAAACAACAATGCCCCCAGGCTATCACAAATCATCACAATTTAATTCCCGACATAGCCCACCTTGTCTCGCCACATGCACAATAATAAAGTAAATGCCTGCCTTGTCTCGCCACACGTGCATAATAATATTCCTACCTTGTCTCGCCGCATGTGCATAAATCAATAGTAATAATAGCACGCCAGAAATCTCAGGCAAACACCCAAACAAAACCTCCCAACAATATAACGTGCCAATATCACATCTCATAAATTGTACCTCAAGTGCTCAAATATTACAACATATCACATATTTGCATATCAAGTGCTCAAATATTACAACTTATCACAAAAATCAACAATGCATTATTTTTCACAATAAGGAGCCCATGACTCGACCATAATGTGCACAAAATCTTAACAAAAATATACGGGAGTGAACAACTCAACAAAATAATATTTCACATAAAAATCAATATGGCAATCACACCAAATCATCATATAAAAATAAATCCAACAAAACAAGGATTTAGGCAAGACAATTAAAGGATTTAATAAGTGCCAATAATTTTTAATTTAATACATAAGGGCGTCTAAGGATTTTAACCAATATAATTTGCACATATAAACCAAGTACGTACTCATCACCACGCATACATGGTCTTTTTTTTAATTACACAAATTGCACATAAGACTCAATGCCTAAGGGGTATTTTCCCCACTCAAGGTTAGGCAAGATACTTACCTTTTTAAAATTATACCGATATTTCAAAATCGCCTTCTTGCTTGAATTGACCTCCGGACCGCTCAAATCTAACCAAATTAATTGTATAACTTTATTAAAATCTATCGGAAATAATTCGTATAATAAAATGCTGACTTAAAAATTTATTCTAAAAAGTCAACGCGGAGCTCGCCTCTCGGAACCCGACATAATTTTCACGAAATTCGATCACCCATTCCGATACGAGTTCAACCATACCACTTTTATCAAATTCCAACAACAAATCGTCCTCCAAATCTTGATTTTTTGTTTTTGGAAGATTTTTCAAAAACTTTGATTTCTTCCATTTAAATCCGAATTAAATGATGAATATAACCATAGATTCATGAAATATAATCACTTTAGGATATAGAACACTTACCCTCAGTCGAAATCGTGAAGAAATCCTCAAAATCGCCCAAAAATCGAGCTCCAAAAATCCCAATCGAAATGAAGAAATGACAGATTTTCAATCTTTAAGTTTCTGCCCAGGTTCGCATTTGCGGACAAAAACTTCGCATTTTGCGAATGAACAGTACCTCCCATGAACACTATTCGCAATTGCGAGTGAACAGTGTTTTCGCACTTGCGATAAAGTGTTCCCAATTTGCGAATGAATATTGTTTTTGCAATTGCGATAAATGGTTCGCAATTGCGAATGAACAGTACCTCACCAGAAACGAGCAAACTTAAACTTCTCCGAAATAATCCGAAACCACCCTGAAACTCATCCGAAACCTCCCGGACATAAACCATATATGAATTTCAATCATAAAATATGCTACGGACCTGCTCGCGCACTCAAAATACTGAACAATGGTCGTCTTGACTCAATATTGACTATGGTCAAACTCCCAAATTTCTTAATTTTACTAGTCTCTCAACCAATGATCCAAAAATATACCAAATCCATCGGGACCCGTCAAATTATACCAACAAGCCCTAAAACATCATACGAATTTAGTCGAAACTTCAAATTACATCAAACAATGCTAGAACCATGAATCATACCCCAATTCAAGCTTAATGAAACCAAGTAATCAGCATAAAGAAGTCTAGCCCAGCTAACTCATGCCACATGTGTGCACACAACATGATAGAGAAGAGAGGCAGAAAAAACAAGCATTGAACAACAAAAAGAGAGTCTTCATTGATTTATAAGACATAAGCCTCTACCATGAAAGTAGAGGCAAGTTTGGACTGTTGAAAGCGGGAGCAGTTAAGGTGAAATCCATCCACATCACAAAAAAGAACAAAAACAACTACCACAAGTCATCAAAACAAAAGAGAGAAACTTGACACTGGCACTGGTCACTGGAAGATACTCCCAGAGAGCACTAGAGGAAGAAGGCTCGGAGGAGTCCACAAAAGTGTTGAGAACAAGGTCAATCCGAGCATTTGCGGACATCTGCTCTGCGAGCAGTTTCTCTCGTAGGTTCTCCACCTGTTGCCTGAGCTCAGCATTTTCTTTTGACAGACGAGCAACTTCTTCACTTGATGAACTAGAAGGTCCTGGTTCCCCTATAGCCTGACTTAGCTGAGTCTCGAGAATGGAATTCCTTGCCTTCAACTTTCTGATCTCCTATGTAGCACTATTCTGGGCATTGATCAGCTGGGAGATCGTCGAAGTGCTGTCCATTCCTCCAACCTTTTCAACACATTCACATTCCTCCAACCTTTTCAACACATTCACATTCCTCTAGTGTAGTGTTCGAGAATGTCTGTTTCCTGGTTCCTATCTTGGGCTGTCCTAAGGGCACATTAAAGAACTTGAAGCCACGCGTGAGAAGAAAGCCATAAGGGAGTCCATGGTTCCCATCCTTGAAAGCTGCCACTTTTTGCATATGTTCAATCATAATGGCAGGCAAATTGATAGAGCGGAACTCATCCAATGCTTCCATTAAGCAAATTGATAGAGCGGAACTCATCCAATGCTTCCATTAAGTATAGATCAGATCAGGATGCGATGGACCTTCTCTCAGCACGAGGGAGCAGAACCTTATTAACCAACTCAAATAATAGTTGGTACACAGGAAGCGGAGCCTTCTTGTGTACCTGTTCCTTATGCTGGACAACTTTCTCTTTCACAATGGCGCGGCTAAAATTGGAGCCACAAGCGCCTCTCACAGATGACAACCCTTTAGATGGAAACCTGAGAATGTTTCCCATCACAGTAGCATCTATAACAATATCCATATCATTCACTAGGACACATATGTGGTTATCTTCAACAGTGAAGAGTTCATCATAGAAACTTTGGACCTCATCCTCATACACCTCGGGCACATCCTCTTTGAACAGATGGCCCCACTCCTGAAATTCCACCATCTCAAGAATTTGTCTCATACAAAAACATATTGCGGCCAAACACACACGCAAGTATACACGATCGTCAAGTAATAGAGTGACTAAAAGTTGGGTGTCGAACCCACGAGGACTTGTGATTAACTATTAACTAAATTAGACTATCCTAATTATCTAAATAAGAATTAAACCTAAAAATATTTAATTCTAAACTAATTAAATAAAAAAATATAAATAATGAATTTTGAACAGAGAAAGAGCAGATTTTTATGATATCAATGTAATGAAAACGATCTAGGGTTATGGGCTATCTAACAATGCTATTGTATTCTTAAATTGAATTGACCGACTAATTTATAAAAACTTATTGGTTGACAGGGTTAATATTGCTCATAAGAATCTGTCGAGTTCTTACTCGCCTATTCAAGCTAACCTAGCGCCTACATGCCTATGGAGTTAGAATTAACAAGAACACATTTATAATTCCTGTAAATCAACCAAGCAAGGCAATTAGGTATATGTCTATCCTAACCACGAATCCATTCCCCGATGCCCGAGTTCAAGAGCTTGCTCTATTCAATCTTATATGCAATCTAGAATTCTCACTTTCGAGTTCAATTCTAGATTCGTAAATAGTATTCAATTGATGATCAAGC
>AWOL01S0013878.1:162220-220976 GCA_000715115.1 Nicotiana otophora
ACACAAGAAAGTGTATAATATCACCAATCCGTCATGAGATCAAGTGCCCTCACCACAAGCAAAAGAGTGAATATCAAAGTAGTCCACAAATTTAAATATGTCATTGAACATAAATTAAGGACATCACACAATTGAACAACATTCAGTCACTCTCACAAAGAATTCATGTGTATCCCGTGGTCGTACCATAAGCTTGCCCGTAGTGTACATCTCTACTAATCTAAGCTAGCTAAATCTAGGATCAATTAGGACTTTAAAGTTGTAATGTAGGCTAAGGGACGAGTAGGATACATTTAGGAATAGTGACTAACCCTTCTAATCACTTTAATACACTACACTCACAATTGAAGCGCAATATCTTCTCAACCCATTCATTTGTCATACACCATAACGAACATAGCCCACTTTTCCATCAAGCACCTCTATGGATTCACTAGCACAAGTGAGAAAGATTAGGAGGTGTGTATCTTTCTACATTATTTGAACTTTTGTTTTTTTTTTCTTGCAAAATGTTTCCTTTTTGTTTTCCACACAGTCCATTCATTGAAGTTCATAAGCTAGTGATCTTTATTCACAATTTTAGTGTACCATAAGGGCCCTTCCATGGTTCCACTCGAAAGCCACTTCCTAATCTCTCACCTTACTTCTTTTAGCGAGTAAGTGCCTTAGGAGGTAAAGGTTCAACAATCTCAAATTAAGAACAACTAGGAGTACGGCTTGTAATGTGGTTGCCAAGAAAACGGTCTATAAGCTCAAAGGGGCTAGCAACAGAAAACTTTTATTTGGTAGTGACAAATACCTTTATGGTCAAGCAAGAAACGCCTATGCCATCTCCTAGACTAGCACAACTTAATAATTTTGTGTTGATTAACACACGGGGCAAGTTCTAGACTACACAAGATAGCACATAATATCAACGGTCCTTACACACACATGGCACTTGGACTCATTCAAGACGGTTATGTGGGACTCTCAAGTCAAGCAAGCATATCAAGTTGAGAATTTTTAAGCAACAATGCACTAGGTGACATACAAGTCAATCAACTGAGAAAAAGATGTCAAAGAGTAGACTACTTAATTTACTTGGGCATTACAATTCAAATCATATATGCAGTAAGACCGAGCGCATGCCCTAACTTAACTTGCCAACACCAAACATGTCAACAGGTACCTCAGAGCAATCTCAGTTTTCTCCCTTATCCTACTCCTAAATAAACTAAATTTTTCGGTTCGAGCTACACCCTTGGAAAAGAACCGATGTCGAAAGAAAAACTAAGAGATACTACCTAACTACCTAAAAAGAACAAAAGGAAATCTTTTTGGTATTTTAAATCAGACTTTAATCCCTCAAGAAAATTGTCCAACAGATCCATCATCGGGAAAAGTCTAAAAATAAAATTTCAGTTTGTTTTCCAACTTTTTATGTTTTTTTTAAAAATCTTTTTTTAATTACTACTATTACTATATTACATCATTAATTCTACTAACTATGCTATTAAAAATAAGAAGCTAGCTAATAATAAAAAGATAAGAAACTAACAATATACTAATATAATACTATAGAAAGAATAGAGAATCTTCCACCCCACACTTAAAAAGAGTATAGTGTCCTCAATGCACAAATAAAGTAAGAATAACAAGAGTGGACAAGAAACTCCCTGAAAGATCAAAGGCTGAAGCAATAGTAGCTCACGAGATACTCAGACTTCTCCCATGGATGGTCCTTTGTGCAGGTACCTCACACTAGTTCCAACCATCTGGCTCGCTTTTGCACGCTTCCAGTGACTTTTCTTCCTATGCTCATAATCCTACAAAACCAAACAACACTACAAAAATAATAAAATAAATAAAAATAAATAAAGCAGTAAAGCTGGGTTGCCTCCCAACAAGTGCCTAATTTAATGTAGCGACACGACGTGAACCGCTTTTTTGCCTCCACCTCGAACTTATGAATTGAGCCCCTAACATGGTATCCAATCTGTGGCTATGCTCCAGTGGCGGGGCTACAACGATTACCAGGCCAAGTAATAAATTTTTTACTCTACACTTCTCGGCCTTTAGATGAGGAATGTAATTTTTGCTTTTTGGCACAACAAATTCAAGAATATAGGCACTCTCATCCTCACCCTTTGACCCTCTCATTGGCTTAGATGGATCGATTACTATCTTACTATCTCAACATAATGTGGAAAAATGATTGGAATGAGGTCTAATGCGCCCTAACTCATGAATTGTACTACTATTTACATCCCCATATATACACACACTCAAGTCTCCCAAAGTAATGTTATCTATTCCCTCATATGATTCTAGAGCATTCTTCTCAACATTGGCATCCTCAAGAAAAACATGGTCTAATGATTGGTATTCTCGTTTTAGCTCCTCAATTTGGTCTAGAAGATTTTTTTCAGCTTCACACAACTCATCATTAAATTGTTGGCCATTACACGCATCAACCTTTTCATTTAAATTTGCATCAAAGTTATGCACACCCAAGCCAAAGTTATCAATTTTATGTGCAAGATCATCTCTCTTTAGACCAATCATTCACCAACGTTGTCAGAAGACAACGTCGTTCCGCATATTCCCTTAATCGAGAATACTCGTTCCAATACCAACCCTTACTCCCATATTCAAATTCAGATTTTTAAGAGTTCAGGTCATGACAAGCCCAAAGTGACGGGCCATATAAGTCTTCCGTCAACCAAGAGTCTTCATCAATAACCTTACCTCCATATATTTCATCCCCAGATGTCATGGTGAAAGAACTAGAAACACACTAAGAGAAAAGTTAAATAATTATAAAAATAAAATATTTACAAAAAGAGAAGGAGAAAAAAAACTTGTAAAGATAAAAGTAAAAGCCTAATGTAGAAAAATAGTTAATGTCTAAGTCCCCGGCAACGACGCCAAAAATTTATTGCGGCCAAACACACACGCAAGTATACGCGGTCGTCAAGTAATAGAGTGACTAAAAGTCGGGTGTCGAACCCACGAGGACTTGTGATTAACTATTAACTAAATTAGACTATCCTAATTATCTAAACAAGAATTAAACCTAAAAATATTTGATTCTAAACTAATTAAATAAAAAAATATAAATAATAAATTTTGAATAGAGAAAGAGCAAATTTTTATGATATCAATGTAATGAAAACGATCTAGGGTTATGGGCTATCTAACAATCCTATTGTATTCTTTAATTGAATTGACCGACTAATTTATCTAGCTTATTGGTTGACAGGGTTAATATTGCTCATAAGAATCTGTCGAGTTCTTACTCGCCTATTCAAGCTAACCTAACGCCTATATGTCTATGGAGTTAGAATCAACAAGAACGCATTTATAATTCCTGTAAATCAACCAAGCAAGGCAATTAGGTATATGTCTATCCTAACCACGAATCCGTTCCCCGATGCCCGAGTTCAAGAACTTGCCCTACTCAATCCTATATGCAATCTAGAATTCCCACTTTCGAGTTCAATTCTAGATTCGTAGATAATATTCAATTGGTGATCAAGCAATTAAATAATTAAGTGCAAGATTGAATAAATAAACCAATATGATAAATCAAGAAGTCAAAATCAATATCCGAATAACAATAGTCATGAAAGAACCACAACCCTAGAACGTGAAGTTTAGCTCCACATAGACATGGTAGCTAAACAACAAATCATACAAAGAAACATAGAAATTACTAAGTTTGGTGAGAGAAAGATGTAACTTGATGAATTCCGGCCTCCACGACGGCTCTGTGCTTGTGTTTTTCTCTTAAAACGTCCTCCCCACTTTAAAATAAGTTTAGGTTGGCTTTTATATGAGTTGGGGGCGTCTTGGGATCGAAATAACCGAGTCCCGGTCGAAATAGGACATCTTCACATTTTTGAGCGTCCAGGGCAGCGTGGGGCGTTGGCTCTGGCGCTCAAATATTTTAGCTGCTGTAAATTGCATCACAGCCAGCGCCCCATGCTGGCTGTGGCCCTCAAATTTCACCTTTTGCTTTTTTGTCCCGATTTCGCTCCAATTCGCGCCCATTCGTCCCAAATTACATCCGAATGATCCCTACCCATAGAAATACCAAACTTTAGTACAAATAATCATATTAACCATCTCAAATCGTTGAGACATGAGCAAAATGTGAGGCGGTATATATCAAAATATGCATACATTAAGCCGATTATCAACCTTCTCTCAGCACGAGGGAGCAAATACTTATTAACTAACTCAAATAATAGTTGGTACACAGGAAGCAGAGCCTTCTTGTGTACCCGTTCCCTATGTTGGACAACTTTCTCTTTCACAATGGTGCGGCTAAAATTAGAGCCTCAAGCGCCTCTCACAGATGACAACCCTTCAAATGGAACCTTGAGAATGTTTCCCAACACAGTAGCATCTATAATAATATCCACATCATTCACTAGGACACATATGTGGTTATCTTCAACAGTGAAGAGTTCAGCATAGAAACTTTGGACCTCATCCTCATACACCTCGGGCACATCCTCTTTGAACAGATGGCCCCACTGCTGAAATTCCACCATCTCAAGAATTTGTTTCATACCCGCCATTTCAGAAATCTCTGGGTCAAACGTGTGACCCCAAAGTACCTTCTGGTACCGCAACCTTTCTTGCCCAAGCACACTTACACTTTTCACCCTTTTGACAGAACTGGGTGCCTCAACAGTTTCCAACTTCCTTTTACTAGACTTCTCAATGGACTTACCCTTGCTACTTGATTTCTCCAGGATATCATTATCAGACACTGATATTTCCTCCACAATTTGCTTAGACTTGATATTACCTTTCATAGACTTTTTACTTGATGTTTCAAGAACTTCCTTTGAAGCACTCTCAACAGATTGTTTCTTTTTATGAGATCTCTTAACCATGGAACTTGGTTCCTCTTGAGTATCCTCATCCATTTCCACAACAAGTATACCTTTGTCACACATAATTTTCCCATCCTTCTCCAGCCTCTTCTTCTTTTTCTTGCTATTCATTTTGCTTTTTTTTCAAGGCAGACTCAAAAGCCTCCTTCTGTTGCAACCTTGTGGTAGGTCGCTTAGGAAGGGCTCAGGAGTGACCACGGGCTTTCTAATCTTAAAGCGTGCACTGAGAACCTCATCATCCTCATTACTAGATCTCACAACGGGAGGGATGGACTCCATCGGTTCAAAATCAAAGTGAGGAGATGGAGAAGGATCGAAGCTGACCTGGGAAGATGATTCCTGACCTGTTTCCTCAGGGAGGGGATCAGGTTCTTCAGCAGGGTTCCCAGTAGCTTCTTCAGGTGCAGAAGATCCGAGGAGCACCATTGTTCCTTCTTCTCCTAAGAGCGGAATCCCTTCCCTCTGAGACTCAGGCATGGAGGAAGTTACTTTATTCACTAGTCCCTCGGCAGCAATGGCCAACATGTTTTTGATGGCCTCATTTTCCTGAGGTTCCATAGCAGCAACAATAACCAGAGGACTAGCACACTGATCATTATCTTCCTCGGACACCTCTTTTCCTTGTTGAGTTCACCCATTTCTTCATCCTTGTTCTGTTCTTTGAGAGTATCAGGCAACAGAGAAGAAACACTATCTATTTTTGGTGCTTTTGAGTCCTCAACACTTAAGGAAGGAGTATCGACAGAGGGAGTGATGAGAGAGATATGGGGTGAAAGGGAATCAGGTTTGGGTATTTCTGGGTGAGCAATGGTGGAAGAGGGGACGTTTGGTGGTGTTTCTAACATGGCGGATGAGTCAAGGGTTTTCTCTTCAGAGCTGAGTAGGTTAGCTTGCTCTTCATCCATGGTAGATAGTTGGTTAGAAGGTTCTTGAAGAGTGGAAAGAGAGAAGGATGATCGCTTAAGGTTAGAAGGTGTAGGGGTTTTAAGGAGGGAAAGGATAATTATGAGGGAAGAGAAACGAGTTCCGAAACGGCTGTAAGTTTGTGGGAAGATGCAACGTTATAGAGGGAAGTAAAAAGATTTGAAAGAAAAGATGTGATATACAGGGTCTGAAAAGGTGGATAACGTTGCCGTTAATTTTGTTTCTTTTGAGATATGCATGAGAAAAACACAAGACTACTAACCAGTGGTACAACCACTAGGTTCTTGACCGGTCTTTCGGAAAAGATTTTTCAACTCTCTTTTACCGCTCATACATTGTTTCTTCAACTTCTATAATCATCATGCATGTCTACCTGCTATGGTATAGAGGTGAGTTAGGCTTGGCCGGAAAACACTTTAGCTAGATTTACCTGAATGTAACTTTCATAGCCATATGGAAGGGAATCAAGTTCTCAATTAGGCTTGATTAACCCCAGTGCCATCCTATGTTTCTCAAACTGTTCCTTGCTCAGAGCTTTAATGAAGATGTCTGCAATTTGGTCTTTTGTACTACAAAACTTCATGCAAATAAGCCCCTTCTCCACATTATCTCTGAGAAAATGATGTCTCACATAAATGTGCTTGGTTCTCTTGTGATGGACCGGGTTCTTTGCCATGTTGAGTGGACTGATGTTGTCACATAGAAGAGGTAAACAGTTAGTGTATACTCCAAAATCCTCCAATTGTTGTTTGATCCACAAGAGCTGGGCACAACAAGAAGCTGCAACAACATATTCTTCTTCAAGTGTTGAGAGAGCTACAGAGTTTTGCTTCCTTGTGCCCTATGAAATCAAACAGGATCCTAGGAAGTGAGCCATTCAGGATGTGCTTTTCCTGTCCACCAGATAACCTGCATAATCTGCATCAGCATAGCCAACAAGATTAAAATTATCACCTGTAGGGTAATACAGAACCAGGTCCTGTGTTCCCTTAAGATATCCCAAAATCCTTTTGGCAGCCTTTAGGTGAGATTCCTTGGGGTTTGACTGGAACCTTGCACATAGCCCCACACTGAATACAATATCTGGTCTACTGGTAGTGAGGTAGAGGAGAGATCCAATAATGCCTCGATACATTGTTTGATTTACAGAAGAGCCAGATTCATCCAAGTCCAGTCGAGTGGTAGTAGCAATGGGAGTGTCGATCACTTTTGATGATTCCATATAGAACCGCTTCAAAAGCACCTTGATGTATTTCTGCTGACTGATACAGGTTCCCTTCGTGGTCTGCTTCACTTGGAGACCCAAGAAAAAGTTTAGCTCCCCCATCATGCTCATCTCAAACTCACTTCCCATGAGTTTTGCAAATTCCTCACAAAGTGAGTCAGCTGTTGCCCCCAAGATAATATCATCAACGTATACCTGAACAATGAGCAGGTTCCTTCCACGTTTCTTCAAAAACAGAGTGTTGTCAATGTTTCCTCTTGTAAAGCCATTTTCTAAGAGAAACTATGACAACCTTTCATACCAAGCTCGAGGAGCCTGCTTCAAACAATACAATGCCTTGTCCAATTTGAACACATATTTGGGATGTTCATGACATTCAAAACCTGGAGGTTACTTAACATAGACTTCTTCCTTGAGAAAACCATTCAGAAATTCACTTTTGACATCCATTCGGAACAAGGTGAATTCCATATATGATGCAAAGGCAATGAGAATTATGATGGCTTCCATATGAGCAACTGGAGCGAAGGTCTCATCATAATCAATCCCCTCCTCCTGATTGTAGCTTTGAAGAACAAGCCTTGCCTTGTTCCTTGTAGTGTTTCCATGCTCATCAAGTTTGTTCCTGAACACCCACCTGGTCCCTATGATGGTTCTATCTGAGGGTCTAGGTACCAGATGCCATACTTTGTTTCTTTCAAATTGATGCAGCTCTTCTTGCATAGCTGTGATCCAGTCTACATCCTTCAAGGCTTCCTTAATATTTTTGGGTTCTATTTGGGAGAGGAAGGCTGAGAAGGCAGGTAGATTTCTTGCTTTTGATCTAGTTTGGACTCCAGAATCAAGGGGGGTGATTCTATTATCGAGAGGATGAGAGATTTTGTGTTTCCAGTTAGGCACTTGAATATCATTAGTGGAGGAACTAGGTAATCCTGACTGGTTCCCTTGCATTCTTCTTTCTGCTACCTGTGGAGTACTTTGAACTGCATCAACCACTCTTTCTTCAGCTTCAGTGGTTGTGATTTGGGTACCTGGTTCCTCTTGAGTTGGAGTGGAGAAGGTTGCATTGCCTTAATTTGTCTCCTTCACTTGACTCATTATATCTGCCTTTCCATTTGCCATATCAATAATTTTTCCTGGAACCAGCAGTGGCTCACTGTATTAATCATCCTTGTTGCTCTTCTCACCAGATGAAAGGGACTCATTAAAGATTACATGAACACTTTCTTCCACACAATGAGTCCTTTTATTGTAAAATTTGTAAGTTTTGCTTTGAGAAGAATACCCCAGAAAAATTCCTTCATCGCTTTTGGCATCACATTTTCCAAGTTGATCCTTTCCATTGTTGAGAACATAACACTTGCACCCGAACATTCTTAAGCGAGTCAACTTGGGCTTCCTTCCATTTAGAAGCTCATACGGAGTTTTGTTCAAGAAGGATCTGATCATGCACCTGTTCACCAAGTAGCAGGCAATATTTATGGCCATCCCACTGTCAATAAGCATTGTTCTGGCCATATCTTCAAGGGTTCTGTTCTTCTTTTCTACAACTCCATTTTGTTGTGGAGTTCTTGGAGCTGAGAAGTTGTGGGTGATGCCATTTTCACTGCAGAATTCATCAAACTTGACATTGTCAAATTCTGTTCCATGATCGGATCTGATGCAAGCCACTTTTGATTCCACCTTCACTTGAATTTTCTTCACAAAGGCTACAAATACTTCGAAGGTCTTATCCTTTGTTCTGAGTAAAAGCGTCCAAGTGAATCTTGAGTAGCCATCCACTATCACAAATATGTATCTTTTTCCTCCCCTGCTTGACACTCTCATAGGGCCACATAGATCCATATGAAGTAGTTCAAGTGGCTTTGATGTGCTAACATCCTTCTTTGGCTTGAATGAAGATTTCATATGCTTCCCTCTAGCACATGCATCACATACTTTGTGCTCTTTGAACTTTGAATTTGGAAAGCCACGATCCAGGTCCTTATGTATCAGCTTGTTCAAAAGAGAGAAGCTTGCATGTCCCAGCCTTCTGTGCCACAGCTCGGCTTCATCATCAACAACTTTCAGGCAACTCATGTCACCACTTTGTAGGGACTCAAAATCAACAACGTAGATGTTCTTGTATCTTTTGGCCACAAGTACCACTTCACCAGTTACCAGATTAGTAACTGCGCATATCTTTGATAAAAACTCCACTTTGTTTCCCTTATCACAAATTTGAGAAATACTAAAGAGACTGTACTTCAGACCATTGACATAATACACATTCTTTATTGAGTGTGAGAGAGACTTTCCAATTTTTCCAACACCAAAAATGTACCCCTTTTTCCCATTTCTAAAGAATACATTCCCTTATTGCAGGGCTTTCAGTGAAAGGAAGTCCATGGTATTCCTAGTCATGTGCTTAGAGCATCCACTGTCCATGATCCATTGTTTAATGCTTTCTCTCACTGTTCCTGCACAAGGAATTTAAGGGTTAGATTTAGGAACCCAAACAAGTTTGGGTCCCTTGTCATTAGAAAAGGGATGAATGAGAGCTCTTCTAGTCCATGCAGGCAACCTGCGTTTTTTGTGAGTGGCACCTGGTCCTCTTCCAGTAGTTACTTTTTCAGCAAAAACTTTGTTTTTATGAACAGACTGGACTCTGGCTTGGAAATTTTCCTTGAAATGCCCATTGTTCCCACAGTGGGTACAAAGCCAGTTATCAGGTAAAATGCCGTACTTGCTATGAGGGTTATAGGGAACTTTCTCCCTTTGGAACCCTATTCCTTGCCTGTTTTCACCATTGTTAAAATACATGGCAGTAATAGCATCTGAGGACCAGGTCCACTTAAGAGATTTCTCAAGCTGCCTATTTTTCTCAAGCTTAGCACATAAACTAGGTTTCACAATATTCAGCTCATTTTCAAGTTTAATATGTGCTTCACTAGCAATTTCCTTTCCTTTTTCAGAATTTCCATTCCTAGAGTTTGCTTTAAGTTCCTCAATTGTTTCCTCTAGGTCTGCAATCACCACTAGGAGATCATCTCTTTCTTTCTCAGTGATAACAACTTTCTCCTCTAAGGCATTGCTTTCTTTACTAAGGTTCTCAGTAGTTTCTTTCAAGTCAACTACAACTACCATCAAATCATCTCTTTCATGTTCTACACTAGCACTTTTTTCTGTTAGAACCTCTTTTTCATTTTTCAGATTTTCTATGGTTTCCTTCAGGTCAACTACACAAACAACCAAGTCATCTCTAGTCTGCTCAGCATCTCCTAACTCTATCGTCAAGGAATCCTTATCACTCACCAGACTATGATATGCATCAATCAATACATTAGCTAATGACATGAGTTTTTTAAGAGAATAGGATTTCAGATTTCTCTGAACATCCCTAAAATTTACCTCATCATTGTCATCGTCTGACTGAGCCATCAAGGCGAATATTGAATCATATTCATTTGCTTCACTTTCAACTGCCAACATGGAGCTATCACCTGCATCATTTTCTTCTTGAGACTCACTGAAGGAGTCTCCCATGCTGCAAGAGATTGCTTCACAACATTGTCAGCTGCGTTTTGTGTTTTGAAGTATTTGTCAGGAATCAGGTTCCTCTTGGCTTCTTTATCAGAGTTGTGCTTGAAATGTTCTTGCTTCAGAAGAGGACAGTCCTTGATGAAATGCTCTGGCTTTCCACACTTACGACAGAGGTTATAATTCTTTGGTTTGCTGGAACTACCTCTCTTTAGTATACCTCCATTCCTTCAAACCATTTTCTGAAACCTTCCGGTAAGGTATGCCATATCGCTATCCTCCTCACTCGAATCATTGTTTTCATCTTTGAGTACCTGGTTCTTCTCCTTCTTTAGTTCTCTTCTTTCACTGTCTTTCTTTCTCTTCATCTCATAGGTCTTCAGATTTCCAACCAGCTCGTCCATAGTCAGTGTTTGCAGATCCTTGGCTTCAGTAATAGCGTTCACCATACTCTCCCAGGAGCTGGATAAAACGCTAAGAACTTTCCTCACGAGCTTGTTCCTAGGAATGATTTCTCCAAGAGAGTGTAGCTCATTTATAATGGAAGTGAATCGAGTACGTATGCCTTGAATGGATTCATCATCCTTCATTTTAAATAGGTCATACTTAGTGGTGAGCATGTCGATCTTAGACTGCTTTACGTGAGTGGTTCCCTCATGTGCCGTTTGTAGAGCTTCCCATATCTCCTTGGCGTATTGACATGCTGAGATCCTATTATATTCATCAGGTCCTGTGCCACACACCAAAATCGTTTTGGCGCGAAAGTTCTTTTCTACAGCTTTCCTGTCGGCATCATTGTACTATTTCCTGGTTTTTGGCACCATTACAGCACAAATAACATCCCATAACTCGGAGTCTTCTGCCATTATGAAGTCATGCATTCAAGTTTTCCACCAACCATAGTATTGGCCGTTGAATCTCGGGGGCATGTAGGTTGATTGTCCTTCCTCGAAGTTTGGTGAAGCAACCATGGTGAGGATCCTCTCTAGGTATTAACCTTTTAGAAAGAACCCGCTATGATACCAATTGATAAAATGTATGAGTCCACCAAACTATATAGAGACATGGTCCTATACCAGTTCCCACAGAAATAGCTAATGAAACAGTAAGTAAATGACACAGGAGATTTTACTTGGAAAAATCCCTACTCAAGGGGATAAAAAATCACGACCTACACTTGTAGGATTTCAACTTCACTACTTGAGCAGTCTTTAGATTACAACCTATTGTAACCTAGAAATTAAACTCTTAATCCCTCACTAACTTGTAATACACTTATAATAAGCCACTTTGCAATACACCTATTACAAAGACTTCAAATCATGACTAACTCTAGTCACGACACAAACTCTAAGGGTTTATGGTTTTTAGGGGTTCCTAGTTAAAGCTTCTAAGTAAGCAAAGTAGGAATTACAATGAAAAACTAATACAAAGATATAACTCAACTAAGTACATACAAGAGACTTGTTGTAGGAACTGGTCCGTAGTAGTGTTGTACTTTGTTCTTGATGCACTTGTGACTTCAATGCTTGATTATCAGATCTTGAGTGCTTGAATTTTTATCAGAAGTGTTCAAGTCATGTTTTGTTGTAATGCTTCTTGTTTATATCCTTTGGATGACATCACTTGGATGATGTAAACACTTGGTTGGTAAAGAGCCCTTCCCAATGGGAAGTGACTGCTGCACTATTTCTGCACTGTAGCATGTACAGTGCAGGCAACCACTTTCCAACTGTAGAGTTGACTTCGTACTACTGTCAGGGAAATTCAAAGAGATCAGGTCCCTGAGTTGATTCTTTTCTGTCTGAAGTCATACAACACATATTAGCTTGAGTCCGTTGATAGAGATATATACCAAGTGTACATCAGGTCCTTTATTTGGTTCTTAACAATAAGTTTGTTAGATCATCGAAACATAGATCTAAGATACTTTAAACCATTCAATACTTCATCTGTTTGAAATATACATGAACAAATTTAAAAATTCTAAGCTACCTAGAACAAGAAGCAGTTGCGACTGGATCGCAAGTACATCTTCAATGCTAGCTCCCGCCATGTAGAACAACATCAACATCCAAAATATTCACGCAAGGTACAAAAGTGTAGTATGAGTACAACCGATCTCATGATTTGAGGGAACCACTCAGGTAAAGCAGTCCAAGATCGACATGCTCACCACTAAGTATGAGCTCTATAAAATGAAGGATGATGAATCCATTCAAGGCATGCGTACTCGATGCACTTCCATTATAAATGAGCTACACTCTCTTGAAGCAATCATTCCTAGGAACAAGCTCGTGAGGAAAGTTCTTAGCGTTTTACCCAGCTTCTGGGAGAATATGGTGAACGATATTACTGAAGCCAAGGATTTGCAAACACTGACTATGGACGAGCTGGTTGGAAATCTGAAGACTTATGAGATGAAGAGAAAGAAGGACAGTGAAAGAAGAGAACTAAAGAAGGAGAAGAACCAGGTACTCAAAGCTGAAAACAATGATTCGAGTGAGGAGGATAGCGATATGGCATACCTTACCGGAAGGTTTCAGAAAATGGTTCGAAGGAATGGGGTATACTAAAGAGAGGTAGTTCCAGCAAACCAAAGAATTATGTTACTTACTGAGTTTGTTTTCAAAAGATGCATGATTTACAGTTATGCATCATCAATTCTGAGATCAGGTGTTGGGATCTTGTTAGTGATATTTTAATCCCCTCACAATGCTTAAGGGTGCAGATTAATTCCTCCCATTATAGAATGGAATAACTGTTCAGTGATAGTTGCACTTCAAATCACAGAATTTCGGCGAACTCAAATAGCGGAGCAAATCATACAGAATGCTTACGTTTTGCTTTTGAATAACCAATGCAGTATGCAGAAAATTGAAGGGAGAGATTTCAGATTTTTCAGTGGTGGAAAATGAGGCTAAGCCTCTCTATTTATAGACATGGAGTTGCCTTATTTATTATATTTGAGATAAATGGAGTTGCATTATTTATTATATTTGAGATGGACCTCCCTAGGCATGGAGTTGCCTTATTTATTATATTTGGGATAGACTTCCCTACACATGGAGTTGCTTTATTTATTTATATTTGGGATGAACTTCCCTAGGCATAGAGTTGCCTTGTTTATTTATATTTGGGAGGAATTTCCCTAGGCTGGATTGGCCCTATATAGTATTGAGTGACTGACTGTCAGTTGCATTTTATATTGAAGGATGGATCTTCCCTGGTTGGATCTGCCTCACACAGTACTGAGTACTCTGGGAGTGTGAATACATGAATTTTGTTGTGTTGCATTGCATTAGACATACATACTTGATATGTAGGCACAGAGAAATATTTTTCCGCATGCCATCTGATAAATTTCTTATATATCGTTAAAAATTTTGAGAAAAATCATAGATTTCAGACTTATTCATATTTTCGGTGGTTTTCGGCAAACGATTTGAGTTTTACTGTTATAATTGAGAAGAAAATATTTATATTCCAGAATTGTATACGAGCTGAGCATTTTATTATTGAGTTATTACTTGTGCTGCTTTAAATTGTATTGTTATGAGATGTTATTGGTTATTGGATTGGACTCTGACCTTGGTACAAGCTCGTCACTACTTTCAACCTAAGGTTAGGTTTGTTACTTTTTAAGTACATGAGATCGGTTGTACTCATGCTACACTTCTGTACCTTGCGTGACGATTTTGGATGTTGATGTTGTTCTACATGGCGGGAGCTAGCATTGAAGATGTACCTGCGATCCAGTCGCAGCTGCCTCTTGTTCTAGGTAGCTTAGAATTTTTAAATTTATTCATGTATATTTCAAACAGATGAAGTATTGAATGGTTTAAAGTATCTTAGATCTATGTTTCGATGATCTAACAAACTTATTGTTAAGAACCAAATAAAGGACCTGATGTACACTTGGTATATATCTCTATCAACGGACTCAAGCTAATATGTGTTGTATGACTTCAGACAGAAAAGAATCAACTCAGGGACCTGATCTCTTTGAATTTCCCTGACAGTAGTACGAAGTCAACTCTACAGTTGGAAAGTGGTTGCCTGCACTGTACATGCTACAGTACAGAAATAGTGCAGCAGTCACTTCCCATTGGGAAGGGCTCTTTACCAACCAAGTGTTTACATCATCCAAGTGATGTCATCCAAAGGATATAAACAAGAAGCATTACAACAAAACATGGCGTGAATACTTCTAATTAAAATTCAAGCACTCAAGATCTGATAATCAAGCATTGAAGTCACAAGTGCATCAAGAACAAAGTACAACACTACTACGGACCAGTTCCTACAACAAGTCTCTTGTATATCCTTAGTTGAGTTATATCTTTGTATTAGTTTTTCATTGTAATTCCTACTTTGCTTACTTAGAAGCTTTAACTAGGAACCTCCAAAAATCATAAACCCTTAGAGTTTGTGTCGTGACTAGAGTTAGTCATGAGTTGAAGTCTTTGTAATAGGTGTATTGCAAAGTGGCTTATTATAAGTGTATTATAAGTTATTAAGGGATTAAGAGTTTAATTCCTAGGTTACAATAGGTTGTAATCTAAAGACTGCTCAAGTAGTGAAGTTGAAATCCTACAAGTGTAGGTCGTGGTTTTTTATCCCTTTGAGCAGGGATGTTTCCACGTAAAATCTCCTGTGTCATTTACTTACTATTTCATTAGCTATTTCTGTGGGAACTGGTATAGGACCATGTCTCTATACAGTTTGGTGGACTCATACATTCTATTAATTGGTATAATAGCGGGTTCTTTCTAAAAGGTTAACACCTAGAGAGGATCCTTACCATGGTTGCTTCACCAAACTTCGAGGAATGACAATCAACCTACATGCCCCCGAGATTCAACGGCCAATACTATGCCTGGTGGAAAACTCGAATGCATGACTTCATAATGGCAGAAGACTCCGAGTTATGGGATGTTATTTGTGTTGTAATAGTGCCAAAAACCAGGAAAGAGTACAATGATGCCAGCAGGAAAGCTGTAGAAAAGAACTTTCGCGCCAAAAAGATTTTGGTGTGTGGCACAGGAACTGATGAATATAATAGGATCTCAACATGTCAATCCGCCAAGGAGATATGGGAAGCTCTACAAACGGCACATGAGGGAACCACTCAGGTAAAGCAGTCCAAGATCGACATGCTCACTACTGAGTATGACCTCTTTAAAATGAAGGATGATGAATCCATTCAAGGCATACGTACTCGATTCACTTCCATTATAAATGAGCTACACTCTCTTGGAGAAATCATTCCTAGGAACAAGCTCGTGAGGAAAGTTCTTAGCATTTTATCCAGCTCCTGGGAGAGTATGGTAAACGCTATTACTGAAGCCAAGGATCTGCAAACACTGACTATGGACGAGCTGGTTGGAAATCTGAAGACCTGTGAGATGAAGAGAAAGAAAGACAGTGAAAGAAGAGAACTAAAGAAGGAGAAGAACCAGGTACTCAAAGATGAAAACAATGATTCGAGTGAGGAGGATAGCGATATGGCATACCTTACCGGAAGGTTTCAGAAAATGGTTCGAAGGAATGGAGGTATGCCAAAGAGAGGTAGTTCCAGCAAACCAGCATGTGCCCATGTTGTGTGGAAACTTTCCTCTCCAAAATCGCCCAAGTTGTGTGGAAACTTTCCTCTCCAAAATCGCCCAACCCGAGCTCCAAAATCCGAAAATGGGAAAATATCTCGGAACCCTCATTTTTGAAACACTGCCCAGGCATTTCCGCACCTGCGGTGCCTGGGCTCGCACCTGCGCATCTGCATTTGGGGACAAAAATGCGCGCCTACGAAAACTGCCATCCTTCCAAAATCTCGTATCTGCGGCCCTTTTCTCGCATCTGCGGGCTCGCATATGCGCATTCCCCTTCGCACCTGCGGTCGCCTCACGCCAGCCCCAGTCTGCATCTGCGCCAACACCTTCACACCCGCGGCCTCGCAGATGTGGGTAATTCCTCGCACCTGCGAGCACTGCCCAATTCCACACTTGGCCGCTTCTGCGACTGATCTCGTGAAAATACGGCTTCGCACCGGCGATCAAAATCTTCGCAGGTGCGATCACACCAGTAGGCAGCATCTCCAGCATTTCCTTAAGTCCAAATTTGATCCGTTAACAGTCCGAAACTCACCCAAGGCCCCTGAGATCTCAACCAATTGTATCAACAAGTCCCATAACATAACACGGACCTACTCGATGCCTCAAATCACACCTACCAACATCGAAACGACGAATTACTCCTCAATTCAAAATCAATGAACTTTCAACAACAACAACAACCCAGTAAAATCCTACTAATGAGGTCTGGGGAGGGTAGTGTGTACGTAGACCTTACCCCTACCCCAAAGGAGTAGAGAGGCTGTTTCCGAATGGCCCTCGGCTCAAGAAAACAAAAAGACAAAACGACAAAAGGAGACAATATTAGTATCACCACAAAAATCATAGGAAAATAGGAACACCATGATATGCAGAAGAAAGATGCGAAGCAAAAAGGATAAAATCAACGAACTTTGAACTTTCAAATTCTACATCTTGTGACGAAACACATCAAATCAATCCGGAATGACTTCAAATTTTGCGCACAAGTCATATTTCACATTACGGACCTATTCCAATTTCCAGAATCGGTATCCGACCTCGATATCAAAAGTCAACGCCCCGATCAAACTTTTCAAAAATTTATTTTTCGACATTTCAAGCCTAATTCCACTACGGACCTCCAAATAATTTTCCGAACATGCTCCTAAGTCCAAAATCACCATACGAAGCTATTTGAATCATCAGAATTAAATTCCGAGGTCGTTTACATATAAGTCGATATCCGGTCACTATTTTAACTTGAGCTTTAAACCTTAAAACTAAGTGTTTCAATTCATTCCAAAACCTCACCGGTCCCGAACCAATTACCCTGGAAATTCGCACAACTGTAAAGTACAATTTGACTAGACAATGGGGAAGCGGGGTTGTAATACTCAAAATGACCGTCCGGGTCGTTACACTCAGTAGGTACCTGCGCTCACTGGGGGTATGTACAGACTCCGGAAAAACTCCTTCAGCCCAAGTGCTATACCAAGCCAATCATGGCATAAATCAATGAAACACGCTGTGGTGTGCAATATGATCCCATCTATATAGTCATAAGGCTCGTTACAGCGTGCAATCTGATCCACACATATACAACCATACGGCTCGTTGCGGTGTGTAACCCGATCCAGATATGCACATATATCACTAACAGTTCGGCACTCAGGCCCCAACTCAGTCACCTGCCTCTCTAGTCTCTCGGGCTCTCAGAAATCATGAAAATCAGCCCAAACAGAAATGAGGTAATATATATCAACAATGAACAATAAAGACTGAGATGTGATATGAAAGTAAAACGGAGACTGAGTACAACATAGCAATTTAACATATAGATTAACATGTACACAACCTTTAAATGTCCCTTCGGTACCAACATATGGACTAAGCATGATTTCTAACAGGATTTGCAATTCAGTTTCTATATCACGTGAAGAATTTACAAATATCAATAGATTAATCATCTATACGGTTCCATGGAATGGGCCAAGTCCCAATTCCTATGGGGCATGCTCACACGCCCGTCACCTAGCATGTCCGTTACCTCAAAATCAAGCACATGACACAAAATCCGGGGTTTCATACCCTCAAAACAAAATTTAGAACTGTTACATATCTCAATCCGAGCAAATCTCTACTCCAACACACCTTTGCCTCACAAATCGACCTCCAAATGTCCCGAATCTAGCCACAGACAGTACAATACAATCAACAAGGGCTAAAGGAATTAATTTCACTAGAGAATACGAAGTTATTAATAAAAAATCAAAAATCGGCTCAAAGTCGTCCCCCGGACCCACGTCTCGAAATCCGATAAAAGTCAAAAAATCCGAACACCCATTTGACCACGAGTTCACCCATTACACAATTACTCAAAATCCGATACCAAAATCCCAAACAAAACCTCAAAATCTAGCCTAAGGACTTTTCTCCATTTCCCCAAATTGTCCAACCCAAATCACTAATTTAATGGTGAAATCAAAGGCATAATCATGAAAATTAATCAAAACTAGGTAAGAATCACTTACCCCAAACACCCACATGAAAATCTCTCCAAAAATCGCCTTCCACCGAGCTCAAAATGTTAAAAATGAAGCCAAAATCGCGAACCCTTGTTTTAAATGAGCTGCCCAGGATTTCTCTTCTGAGGACACTTAACCGCATCTGTGGCGTCGAAAAAGAGACAATACACCCGCTTCTGCGGTGATCCACGAGAGCTAGGCCTCCGCTTCAGCGATTCTTTTCCCTGCATCTGCGAAACTGCAGGTGCAGAATTCCCCATCGCACCTGCGCGACCTCCGCTTCTGCGCTCATCACACCGCACCTGCGACCACAGTCCTCCTCAGTCCCTGGATGCATCTGCGCTCCTCATCTCGCACCTGCGGCCAATGTTCCGCATGTGTGATTGCACCAGAAGGCTTTAGCTTCAGCAGTCTCTCAAACTCATAAATTGACCCGTTAACTATCTGAAATCAACCCGAGGCCCTCGATATCTCAACCAAACATACCAACGAGTCCTAAAACAGGATACGAACTTAGTCTAGCCCTCAAATCACCTCAAACAACATCAAAAACACGAATCACATATAGATTCAAGCCTAATGAACTTTGAACTTCCAATTCCTACAAACGATGCCGAAACCTATCAAATCACGTCTGATTGACCCCAAATTCTGCACACAAGTCACAAATGACACCACTGACCTACTCCAACTTTCGGAATCGGAATCCGACTCCGATATCAAAAAGTCCACACCCGGTCAAGCTTTCCAAAAATTCAACTTTCGTCATTGCAAGCCTAATTCCACTATGGACCTCCAAATCACAATCAGGACACGCTCGTAAGTCCGAATCACCCAACAGAGGTAACAGAACCATCAAAATTCTATTCTAGAGTTGTTTACATATAAGTCGACATTCGGTCAACCATTTTAACTTCAGCTTTTAATCATGAGACTAAGTGTCTCAATCCCTTTCGAAACCTCTCGGGACTCAAACTGACTAACCCGACGAGTCACATAACAATTATAAAGTACAAAATGTGCAGTAAATGGGGGAATGGGGCTACAACTCTCAAACGACCGGCCATGTCGTTACATTCCCGCTTCTGTTCTCTTTTTTTCCATTTGTAAAGAAATATGTATATATTAAAGCTTTTATTATTTTGGAACTAAATTATGAATAAATGTTTTAAAAGTTTAGATTATAACCATAAAATTGTAAAAACTTTTAAAGATTACTTTTGTAATTATAAAATTATAAATAAACCATATATGTCAATTTAACATAACAAAAATAATTTATATTTCTTAGAAAATAAATTAAATTGTTTGAGTAAAAACTTTGTATCCCGAAAATAATGAAAACAAATTTGTGTGGGAATGTCATATCAAATTATCTTCAAACAAAATAAATTTCACTAAGCTTCACATAACTATGTTCCAAAAATTTTACCTTTTCAGCACAACTAAGTCATTAGTAACTTCTTCCCACAGAAAATATTTTGTAGACTCTATGAAATCAAATTGAAATGGTTCTTAATTTTGTGTGTACCTCATGATTTTCTCGAAATTGCTATGTTTATACAGTTGCTATCTTATTGTCACGACCCAAATTTTCTTCCGTAGGATGTCGTGACGGCACATAGTCTTTAAGACTAGGTAAGCCTAACAATATATAGAATAATTGAAATAATAAAAAATGAAATCCTCAAACTCAACAGCTATATATAAAACAATGCTTCAACTCAGCATATACAAATTTCGAGACCCGGTGAAAATACAAGTCTCAAGCTCTAAGTATGAATACTGAAAAATCTAATACATTGTGTGTGTGTGTGTGTGTGTATATATATATATATAAATAATAATTCAATAGGAGATCTAGAGAGAAGGGGACTCCGAGGCCTGTAGACGCCGGTATGTATACCTTGAAATCTCTGCAGTAGAATCTCGACTAATGCCTGGGCTGGTAAGAAGTACCTGGATATGTACAAAACGATGTGCAGAAGAGTAGCATGAGTACACCACAACGATAACCATTAAGTGCTAAGCCTAACCTTGGTAGAGTAGTGACGAGGCCAGGTCAGGTCAGGGCCCTACTGGAAATAAATAAAAGACTAAACAATTGTAGACAATGTGATAAAAATAGTAATGAAATTGAAATAACGAATAGCATAACAAGATTTAATACACAGAGCTAAGCAAGTAGTACAACATGGAGAAAGACACATAATAATATGCTAAGGAAATAACAATCAAAGACAAATACAAAGAATGGGGAAATGTCAACATGAGTCACTACCGAGGTACCGCATCGTAGACTCAAATTATAAAAAAGTCACAATCTTTCCTTATATCACCGCGGGGCCTTTACATTTAGTTTTGAAAATCATTTTTTCCGAAATAGCATCCCGCGTTTTAGCCTACCTTATCACACCGCATGGATTCTAGTAATTTCCCTACTAGCCACGCGTATCAAGCCCACCTTATCTCACCCCATGCGTTTCAACACCCAGACCTTATATCACCGCAGGCGTATCAATATCACAATGTGTTACAAATCCCATCTCAAGTGCCTAATATCACAATTTGCTAGAGAAACCAAATAATAACAGAATTTCACAATAAGGAGCCCCACGAATCAACTACAATGTACACAGTTTCAACAATAAAAAACCCGGAGAATAACTCAATAAAATGATATTTCACAACTTAACACTTTCCCTCAACATGAATCACGGCCTTTGAAACTCAATAACAATTTCAACAACAAGATATTCCAAGGAGTAGCAATTTCAAGTAAGAATTCAACAGTTAAATAGTGAATACAGAATAAGGAAACAAGAATTTCAACTAAACAAGTAGACCAATTAGCAAGTAAGAGATAGGACAAGTAGACATGCGAAATTAGATTAAATACGATGACTATAACATGTTAAAGTAACTCAATTAAAGCATGAACGAAATCTACATAGCTAATAACCGAAAATTTCATCATTTAGCCTGTGTACACACTCGTCACGTTGCGTACACGGATTTTACATATCACGAATTATCACAACAATACCAAATCCTATAGGGTAATTCCCCCACACAAGGTTAGACAAGTCACTTACCTCAAACCACGCTAAATCAATCAACTAGAAGGTCTTTCCCTCGATTTTCCAACTCCGAACGACTCGAATCTAGCCAAAACATTTACATACTATAAATATAACAATAGGAAACTAATTTAAATAATGAAATTACGATCTTTGCAAAGAATTGAAAAATCATCCCAAAACGTCAACCTAGGCTCGCGTTTCGGAACCCGACCAAAATTATAAAATCCGAACACCCATTCGATATCGAGTCCTACCCTACAAGAATTACACAAATACGACCTCAATCCGCCTTTCAAAACTCAAAAAAATAACCTAAGGAGTTTCTACCATTTTCCCCCAATTTCCAACTCCAAAGCACTAATTAAATGAAACAAATTATCAATAGCTTCATGTGAATTAATCAAAAACGAGTTAGAATTCCTTACCCCAAAGTTCTCTCTAAAAATCTCTCAAAAGTTTGCCTCTAACCGAGCTCTCTATGTCCCAAAATGAATTATGCATCATCACCATTGAATCTCATATTTCTTCCCAGCGATCCATGCATATGAGGCCTTTGTACCGCTTTTGCGATGCCGCACTTGCGGAAAAACCTTCGTAGGTGCAGATTTCATTTAAGTCCAAGGAATCAGCTTATGCGAAAAATGGTTCGCATCTGCTCATGCGCACCTGCGACCATTGAGCTGCGCTCCTCTCCATCGCAGAAGAGAAGTCGCTTCTGCGGAATATTTCCCGCTTCTATGACCCCGGCTGGGCATGACCAGCTTCGCATCTGCGACCAAATACTCGCTTTTGCAAGTCCGCACCTGCGTCCAATCCCTCAGCAGGTGCGGTGACACCAGAACAACCCAACTTCACCAGTCTCAAAAATCCAAACTTGTTCCGGATTCGATTCGAATCACACCGAGGCCCCCGGGACACCGTCTGAATATACCAATAAGTTCCAAAACACATAATGGACCTACTAGAGGCCTAAAATCACATCAAAAAATGTTAATTCTATGAATCGCACCCAAATTCAGGCCTATGTACTATGAAATCCCAAATTTCGAATCTGATGTCGATTCATACCAAATCAACTCCGATTGACTTCAAAATTCGCACACAAGTCATAAATGACATTTTAGATCTAATCCAACATCTGAAATTGTGATCCAACTCCGATATCAATAAATTCAACTCCCAATCAAACTTTTCAAAATCTTCCAACTTTCCAACATTTGCCAAATCATGTCGAAACGACTTACGGACTTCCAAATCAACATCCGTACATGTTCCTAAGTCCAAAATCGCCATACGGAGCTATCAGAACCCTCAAAATTTCCATTCTTGAGTCATGTTCATACAAGTTAAACTACAATCAATTCCTACAACTTAGGGACTATGTGTCCCATTTCACTCCGAAACTCATCCGAAACCAAAACCAAACACCCCAACAAGTTACATAACCACAACATAATATAAAGGAAGCATAAATTAGGGTATCAGGGCTAAAATACTCGAAATGACGGGCCAAGTCTTTACATCCTCCCCCTCTTAAAACAAACGTTCATCCTCGAACGCCTATAGAGACATACATGAAGTAGTGAGAAGATGAGGATAACGGCTACACATATCATGCTCGGTCTCCCAAGTCTCCTCCTTGACTGGCTGACCCCTCCATTGAACCTTCACTGAAGTAATATTTTTCAACCTCAACTTTCAAACCTGCATGTCGAAAATGGCCACCGGCTCCTCAACATAAGACAAATCCTTATCAAACTGGACTGAGCTGAAATCCAACACATGAGACGGATCACCGTGATATTTACGGAGCATAGAAACATGGAATACTAGATGAATTGCAGCTAGACTGGGTGGTAGTGCAACTATGTAAGCCACCTTTCCAACCCTCTCAAGAATTTTAAAGGGGTCCGATATACCTAGAGCTCAACTTGCCCTTCTTCTCGAACCTCATAACACCCTTCATTGGTGAAACCCAGAGCAAGACCGGCTCCCCAACCATGAATGCAACGTAGTGAACCTTCCAATCCGCATAACTTTTCTGTCTCGATTGGGTTGTGCAAAGATGATCTTGAATCAATTTAACCTTTTTCAAAGCATCCTGAACCAAGTTTGTACCCAATAGTCTGGCCTCACCCTGCTCAAACCAACCCACCTGAGACTGACTTCATCTCCCATACAAAGCCTCATACAAAGCCATCTGAATGCTCGACTAGTAATTGTTGTTGTAGGCAAACTCTATGAGCGACAAGAACTGATCCCAAGAATCCCCGAACATCATCACACACACACGAAGCATATCCTCCAATATCTAAATAGTGCACTCGGACTGTCCGTTCGTCTGAGGGTGAAATGTTGTACTCAACTCAACCCGCATGCCCAACTCATGATGTAGGACCCTCTAGAACTGCGATGTGAACTGCGTACCCGGTCAGAGATGATGGATACTGGCACACCATGAAGACTAACAATCTCGCGAATATAGATCTGAGCCAGCTGCTCTGAAAAATAAGTAGTCACCACTGGAATGAATTGAGTTGACTTGGTCAATCTATCCACAATTACCCATACTATATCAAATTTCCTCCGAGTCTGTGGGAGCCCAACAACAAAATCCATAGTAATTTGCTCCCATTTCCACTCTTGAATCTCTAAACTCTGAAGCAATCCACCTGGCCACTGATGCTTATACTTCACATGCTGACAATTTAGGCACCGAGCTACATACTCCAGTATGGCCTTCTTCATTCTTCTCCATCAATAGTGCTGCCTCAAGTCCTGATACATCTTCACGGCACCCAGATGAATGGAGTACCAAAAACAGTGAGCCTCCTAGAGGATCAACTCATGCAAACCATCCACATTGGGCACACAAAGCCTGCCATGTATCCGCAATACACCGTCATCCCTAATAGTGACATGATTAGCATTGCCGTTCTGCACCGTGTCCTTGAGGACAAACAGATGGGGTCGTCGTACTAACGCTCTATGATACGATCATAAAGAGAAGACCGAGAAACCACACAAGCTAAAACTCGGCTCGGTTCCGAAACATCCAATATAACAAACTGGTTGGTCAAGGCCTGAACATCCAAGGCTAATGGCCTCTCTGCTACCGGTAGATATGCTAAACTGCCCAAGCTCTCCACGTTGTGCCTCAAGACATCAACCACCATATTGGACTTCCCGGGATGATAAAGAACGGTGATATCATAGTCTTTAAGAAACTCTAACCACCTCCGTTTTCGCAAGTTAAGATCCTTGTATTTGAACAGATGTTGTAGACTTCGGTGGTCGGTGTAGACCTCACAAGGGACACCGTACAAATAGTGCATCCAAATCTTCAGGGCATGAACAATAGCTTCTATCTCAAGGTCGTGGACATGATAGTTCTTCTCATGCACCTTCACATATCTATACGCGTAAGCAATCACCATACCGTTCTGCATCAACACCACATTGAGACCGATATGACGCATCACAGTACACAGTATAAGGCTTTGAACCCGAAGGAAACACTAACACTGGGGATGTACTCAAAGCTGTCTTGAGCTTTTGAAAGCTCTCCTCACACTCCTCAGTCCACCTAAATGGAGCACCCTTCTGGGTCAATCTGGTCATAGGTGCAGCAATAGTTGGGAAACCCTCTATGAATCGATGGTAATACCCTTCCAAACCAAGGAAACTCCAGATCTCAGTAGCTGAAGATAGTCTAGGCCAACTCTACACTGCTTCAATATTCTTCGGATCTACCTTGATCCCCTCACTCGACATTACATGACCCAAACATACCACCGAATCAAGCCAAAATTCACACTTTGAAAATTTTGCATATAACTTCTTTTCTCTCAAGGTCTGAAGCACGGTCCTCAAGTGTTGCTCATGATCCTACCAGCTTCGGGAGTACACCAGAATGTCATCAATGAACTGAATGATGAGTGAGTCAAGATAAGGTCAGAATACACTATTTATCAAGTGCATGAATGCTTCTGGGGCGTTGGTCAGCCCAAAATACATCACAAGAAACTCGTAATGACCATACCGAGTCCTGAAGGTAGTCTTCGGGATATTTGGCTCCCGAATCTTCAACTGATGATAGCATGAACGCAAGTCAATCATGGTGTTATGACCCAAAATCCTAACCTGTCGTGATGGTTCCTATATCGATACAAGGAAAGCTGACAACCTCAACAAACCACAATTTCTTTTAAGTTTGAAAATATAATATTTAAACACAATCCACAAATATTTCAAATTCCTATAAAAACACTTCCAAAACCCGGTGTCACTAAGTACATGAGCATCTATACATTACACGTCTGGAAAACACTCTCTATAATAATCTGAGACCAAATACAATAAACAAAAATATAGGTAAGGAGAGACAAGGTCTGCTAAACATGGAAGCTACCTCTGAATCTTCGGAAAATTGATTGTGTGAAAGAATCAACACCTACTGTATCTGGGATCACCTGGATCTGCACACGAAGTGCAAGGTGTAGTATGAGTACAACCAACTCAGTAAGTATTAATAATAAATAAAGAATAGAAAATAGTGACGAGCTTCTCAGCTAAGTCCAAATACAATACTTTCTAATATAAAAGAGTAGGCATGCTCTCAAGTTCAACATTTAAGATTTCACTGAAATTTCATATCAAGTTTGACCGAAATAGAAAATAATATTTTTTCGAAATTTCCAAAATAGTGATATATGACAGCTGAGATGCAGCAAATAATGAAATCAATGAATCCTCTCAGAGTAACAGTCACTCAGTCCTCCCATTCACTCTTTCCTCACAGTCACTTTTTCTTCACAGTCGCTCATTCCTCACAGTCACTCATCACTCCCACTCAGTAGGTACCTGGGCTCACTGGGGCTGTGTATAGACTCCGGAGGGGCTCTTTCATCCCAAGTGCTATAACAAGCCAATCATGGCATATAACGATGTAACATGCTGCGGCGTGTAACCCGATCCCATATATATCCTCACAATTAGGCCCTCGGCCTCACTCAACCATCAACCTCTCCAGTCTCTCGGGCTCAAGATGTCATGAAAATCAGCCCAAAATGATAATATGATGCATCAATAAATAGCAACAGAGAATGAGATATGATATGAAATGAATGAACATGACTGAGTATAAAATTACAATTTGAACATATAATTCAACCACATAAATGAACCTAGTGGGTACCAATAATAACAACATATGTCTAAGCATGATTTATAATACGAGTCTCAGCTCAACCTTTCTCTAACACATAGAGAATGTACTGGTATCACCAGATTATACAACTATACAGTTCCATGGAATTTGACCAAGTCACAATACGGTGCACGCCCACACGCCTGTCACCTACCATGTGCGTCACCTCAAAACCAATCACATAATACATAATCCGGGGTTTCATACCTTCAAGACCAAATTTAGAACTGTTACTTACCTCAAACCGTGTAATTCTTTATTCTGCAATGTCTTTGCCTCGTGAATTGGCCTCCAAATGCCTCGAATCTAGCCACAAATAATTCAATTCAGTCAATAGCATTTATTGGAATTAATTCCATAAGAAAATACTAATTTCCCAAAAAACCCGAAATTTAGCTCAAAAATCGCCCGTGGGGCACCCGTCTCGGAACACGACTCAACTTACATAATCCAGAAGCCCATTCAACCACGAGTCTAACCATACCAATTTTACCAAAATACGACCCCAACTCGACCTCCAAGTCTTCAAATATTATTTTTAAATCCCTAAGTTTAAACCCCCGATTTACACCTCAAAAATATGTAATCTAGTCGGATTATTCGATGATAATTCAATATTATGGAGTAGAAGTGATCACAAGGGACTTACCTTAAGATTTCCCGCGACAACCTCGCTCAAACATCGCTCAACTCGAGCTTGAAATGCCAAAAATGGCAAAAGTTCGGAACCCCTCTGTTTTTGTACAACCCAGGGGTTTTCGCACCTGCGATGGGAAACACCGCGCCTACGATAATTTCTTCGCACCTGCGGTCTTCGCACCCCCGACAAAACTCTCACGCCTGTGATATCCGCACATGCGATGGATTTCTTCGCGCTTGCGGTCTTCGCACCCCCGACAAAACTCTCACGCCTGTGATGGATTTCTTCGCGCCTACATTCTTCGCACCCGTGGCAAAACTCTTCGCACCCGCGGTGCCTGGCCAGCCCATGCATTTTCGCTTCTGCGACTCATGCCTCGCTTCCGCGAGCTCGCACATGCAGCCCTTTTTCGTGTAGGTGATGCCCAGTTGCTTCAGCTCCTCCTCCAAATCCAAATTTGATCCGTTAAGCATCCGAAACGCACCCAAGGCCCCCGGGACCCCATGCAAACATACCGACAAGTCTTAAATCATCATACGAACTTAGTCATGCCTTTAAATCACATTAAACACCGCTAAAAACATGAATCATACCCCAATTCAAGGCTAATGAACTTTGAAACTTCGAATTTCTACAAACGACGTCGGAACCTATAAAATCAAGTCCGATTGACCTCAAATTTAGCACACAAGTCATAAATAACATAACAAACCTATTAAATTTTCAGAATTGGATTTCTACCCCAATATCAAAAAGTCAACCCCCCGGTCAAACTTCCTAAAAATTCGACTTTCGCCATTTCAAGCTTAATTCCACTACGGACCTCCAAATAGTTTTTCGGACACGCTCCTAAGTCCAAAATTACCATACGGAGCTATTGGAATCATTATAATTCAAATACGAGGTCGTTTACACATAAGTCAGTATCCAGTTAACTTTTCCAACTTAAGTTTTCAATTATGAGACTAAGTGCCTCATTTCACTCTGAAATCCTTTCGGACCCGAACCAACTAACTCGGTAAGTCATAAAGCAACTGTAAAGAATAACTTGATCAGTAAATGGGAGAACGTGGTTATAATACGCAAAATGATCGGTCGGGTCGTTACATTCTCCCTCTCTTAAACAAACGTTCATCCTCGAATGATTTTAGTATCATACTTGGAGTCTCAAATAAGTGTGGATATTTGCTCCGCATCTCCTGCTCAATCTCCCAAGTAGCTTCTCCGACTGGCTGGCCTCTCCACTGTACCTTTACTGATGCTATGTTCTTTGACCTTAGCTTTCGAACCTGTTGGTCTAAAATAGCCACTGACTCCACATCATAAGTCAAATTTCCGTCCAGCTGCACTGTACTGAAATCCACAATATGAGACGAATCCCCGACATACTTTCGGAGCATGGACACATGGAACACTGAATGAACACCTGATAAACTAGGTGAAAAAGCAAGTTTATAAGCCATATCTCTAATCCTCTTAAGTATTTCCAAAGGCCCAATATACCGAGGGCTCAACTTGCCATTTTTCCTGAATCTCAAAATACCTTTCATAGGCAAAATTCTGAGTAGTACCTTCTCTCCTACCATGTAAACAACATCACGAACCTTACGGTCATCATAACTCTCCCGTCTAGATTGTGCCGTGAAAAGCTGCTCCTGAATCAATTTAACCTTCTCCAAAACATCCTGAACCAAATCAGTACCCAATAGTCTAGTCTCACCCGGATCAAACCAACCTATTGAAGGCCTACACTATCTCCCATATAAATCCTCATACAAAGCCATCGAAATGCTCGATTGGTAGCTGTTATTGTAAGCAAACTCTGCCAGTGGCAGAAACTGATCCCAAGAACCCTTAAATTAAATGACACAAACGCGTAACATATCCTCCAATATCTGAATAGTGCACTTGGATTGTCCGTCCATTTGAGGGTGAAATGTTGTACTCAACTGAACCTGTGTACCTAATTCTCACTACACTGCTCTCCAAAAACTATGATGTAAACTACATTCCAAGAGTTGTTCCTAAACCTTCAAATCATTATTCCACCTTACCATGCACATACCCAGGGGTGATCCCACGTTCCCAACATCCGAAATTTCTTACAAGACCCAAGTCTCACATCTACACATTATATGAGTTTGAAAAAGCTGTATCAAGCCATAACCATGAGCAACAATAGATCAGCTCTGGTCTCAAAACCACTAAGAAAACCTAAACACGACCGATACACATAATTAACAATAAGGGAATCTCCCACAGGCGTGGACACATAGATGGGAGAACTCAAATAATCATGGGATACACCCAAATATGGAGCAAAGCAAGATGACATATAGGAATAAGTAGAGCCTGGATCAAATAAGACTGATGCATCTCCATGAATGACCAGAACAATACATGTGATGACTTAGTCAGATGCATCTGCCTCCGTCATAGCAGGAAGAGCATAATATCTGGCCTGGCCTCCCCCTCTAGGGTGACCTCTACCTACTCGACCCCCACCTCTAGCTGGTTGCGCAGGTAGAGTGGTAACTGGTGCGGTAACCATGACATGAGAAGCCTGAGAACTCGGTGGAATACGCGAAGCATGAGTAGTTTGTGGAGGTGCACCCCTCCTGAGTCTAGGGAAATCCCACACCATATGATGTGTGTCACCATACTCAAAACAAGCTCTCAGAGGATATGGTTGGCTCGGGCTTGATCGGCTGGACCGACCGCTGAAAGCACCCTGTGCAAGAGGTGCACTAGAGAATGGCGGTGCATAATAGGGAGCATGTGGCCTAGGAGTGGACAGAATACCGCTGGAAGTTAGAAGTGTTGAATGAACAAGGTGACTCACATAGCCCCTACCATGGCAAGCTGCAACTAGGGCAGGGACACCACTATATGTGCCAGAATCTCGAGGCCTCTTGGCCTCCCTCTCCTATCTCTTCCGGACCTACACACCCTCCAACCTCCTAGCGATCTCCACTACCTGCTGGTATGCGATGTCCATCTCCAACTCTCGGGCCATGCTAAATATGATACCAGGGTTGAGCCCCTTGATAAATCGACAGACTCGCTCTCTAACAATAGCAACCAAGGTTGGTGCATGCACGGACAAATTACTAAACTGGACTGCATACTCCGATACAATCATAGAACCCTGGCGTAACTTCTCAAACTCTGCGCACCATGTATCTCTAAGACTCTGGGAACAAAATCCCTTAAGAACATATTTGAGAACTGAGCCCAAGTGAGTGAAGCTGCCTCAGTCGGATTACCCAAATCATATGCTCGCCACCACTGATAAACCGCTCCCTTAAGATGGAACGTAGTGAAAGCAACCCCACTAGACTCCATAATACCTATAGTACGGAGGATACATTGGCACTCCTCAAGAAAACCCTGGTCATCCTATGATACGGTGGCCTCGCAAAGATAAGTATAGACGTCTTCGTACCGATCTGCGAGACTCTACTAAACCTGCTTGTGACTCATAACACCTATGAACCTAGAGCTCTGATACCAACTTATCATGACTCCAATTTCTCTTCGTAGGATATCGTGATGGCACCTAGTCTCTAAGACTAGGTAAGCCTAACAATATACACAATAATTGAAATAATAATAAATGAAATACTCAAACTCAACAGCTATATATAAAATAATGCTTCAACTCAGCATATACAAATTCTGAGACCCGGTGAAAATACAAGTCACAAGCTCTAAGTATGAATACTGGAAAATTATATACATCGTGTCTATATATATAAAGGATAATTAAATAAGAGAGAAGGGGTCTCCGAGTGTCTATATATAAAGCTATACCTTGAAGTCACCACAGTAGAATCCTGACTAGTGCCTGGGCTGATAAGCAATACCTAGATTTGCACAAAAAGATGTGCAGAAGAGTAGCATGAGTACACCACAATGGTACCCAGTAAGTGCCAAGCCTAACCTCGATAGAGTAGTGACGAGGTCAGGTCAGGGCCCTACTGGAAATAAATAAAAGACTGAACAATTGTAGGCAGTGTGATAAAAATAGAAATGAAATTGAAACAACGAATAACGTAACCAGATTTAATACATATAGCTAAGAAAATAGTACAACACGGAGAAAGAAAAATAATAATATGCTAAGGAAACAACACTCAAAGACAAGTACAAAGAATGAGGAAATGTCAACACGATTCACTACCGAGGTACCGCCTCGTAGTCTCAAATCACAAAAAAGAAATAAGTCACAATCTTTCCTTATATCACCGCGGGAGCCTTTACATTTAGTTTTAAAAATCATTTTCCCGAAATAGCATCCCACATTTCAGCCCACCTTATCACACTGCATGGATTCTAGTAGTTTCCCTACTAGCCACGCATATCAAGCCCACCTTATCTTACCGCATGTATTTCAACACCCAGACCTTATACCATCGCATGCATATCAATATCACAATGTGTCACAAATTTCACCTCAAGTACCCAATATCATAATTTGCCAGAGAAACCAAACAATAATAGAATTTCACAACAAGGAGCCCCATGACTCAACTACAATGTATACAAAGTTACAACAATAAATAAACAGGAAGAATAACTTAATAGAATGATATTTCACAACTTAACACTTTGCCTCAACAAGAATCACAGCCTTTGCAACTCAATAACAATTTCAACAACAAGATATTCCAAGGAGTAGCAATTTCAAGTAAGAATTCAAAAGTTAAATAATGAATACAGAATAAGGAAACAAGAATTTCAACTAAACAAGTAGAGAAATTAGCAAGTAAGAGATAGGACAAGTAGACATGCGAAATTAGACTAAATATGATGACTATAACATGTTAGCGTAACTCAATTAAAGCATGAAAGGAATCTACATAACTAAAAACCGGAAATTTCAACATTTAGCGGGGTACACACCTGTCACCTTGCGTACACGGCTATCACATATCACAACAATACAATATCCTAAGGGATAATATCCCCACACAAGGTTAAACAAGTCACTTCAAACCACGCTAAATCAATCAACTAGAAGGGATTTTTCTCGATTTTCCAACTCTGAACGGCTCGAATATAACTATAGGAAACTAATTTAAACAATGAAATTACGATCTTTGCAAAAATTGAAAAATCGGCCCAAAGAGTCAACCCGCACCCGCGTCTCGGAACCCGATCAAAATTATAAAATCCGAACACCCATTCGATGTCGAGTCCAACCCTACAAGAATTACTCAAATCTAACAACAATTTGCCTTTCAAAACTCGAAAATTTAGCCTAAGGAATTTCTACCATTTTCCCCCAATTTTCAACTCCAAAGCACTAATTAAATGAAGAAAGTATCAACAGATTCATGTTAATTAATAAAACAATGAGTTAGAATATCTACCCCAAAGTTCTCTATGAATATCTCTCGAAATTGTGCCTCAAACCGAGCTCTCTAATTCCCAATATGAATTATGCATAAAAATCCTTGAATCTCATATTTCTGCTCAGTGATCCACGCATCTGCGGCCTTTGTGCCGCTTCTGTGACGCCGCACCTATGGAAAGACCCTCACATGTGCGAATTTCACTTATGTCCAAGGAATCTGCTTCTGTGGAAAATGGCTCGCATATGCGCATGCACATGCGCACCTGTGACCACTATCGCTCCTGCGCTCCTCTCCATCGCAGAAGCAAAGTCGCTTCTGCGGAACATTTCCCGCTCCTGTGACCCCACCTGGGCATGAACAACTCTGCATCTGCGACCAAATGCTCTCTTTTGCGAGTCTTCACCTATGGTCAATCCCTCCACAGGTGCGGTGACACCAGAACCGCCTAGCTTCACCAGTCTCAAAAATCAAAACTTGTTCCGGATTCGATCCGAATCACACTAGAGGCCCCCGGGACCCCGTCCGAATATATCAATAAGTTTCACAATACATAACGGACCTACTCGAGGCCTAAAATCACATAAAATGTAAATTCTACGATTCGCAACCCAAATTCAGGCCTATGAACTATGAACTCGTAAATTCTGAATCCGATGCCGATTCATACCAAATCAAATCCGATTGACTTTAAAATTTGCACACAAGTCATAAATGCTATTATGGACCTATTCCAACATCCAAAATTGGGATCCGACCCCGATATCAAGAAAGTCAACTCCCGGTCAAACTTTCCAAAATCTTCCAACTTTCTAACTTTCGCCAAATCACGCCGAAATGACTTACGAATCTCCAAATCAACATCCATACATGCTACTAAGACCAAAATAACCATACAGAGCTATTAGAACCATCATAACTCCATTCCGGAGTCATCTTCATACAAGTCAAACTAGGTCAACTCCTACGACTTAAATCTCCAACTTAGGGTCTATGTGTCCTATTTCACTCCGAAACTCATCCGAAACCAAAACCAAACACCCCGACAAGTTATATAACCATAACATAACATAGAGAAAGCATAAATTATGGGACCGGGGCTAAAATACTCGAAACGGTTAGCCAACTCTTTACACTTCCTCACATTTATTACCTACACAATGATGATCCTTTATCTTCCATACTAGTTAATATGATCTAGCTAGGGTCATGTAAAAAAGAATGGGGACGTATAGAAAATATGCACATAGAATAAACTTATTCACTTTCTCTACTGTCGAACTTCTTTAATATCATAATTTTCTTCCAAGCATAAATTTTAATTTATCTTAGTATTAAGATAAAATAATTCTTTAGTATTACTTGTAACTTATTACCATGCCCTCTGATTAGCTTGGAAACTTATCAACGATAATCTCTACACTTTATGTCAATATTTATGTTTATTTCATTGTTTGTCTCATACAAAATTTAACAAATAGTGTTATGGTACATTTTTTTATTCGCAGATATATAATAAACTTAACCACAAAGAGATATTAAATTTACAGCTAAATCGATGCAAAATTAATTCAGTAAGTTTTAAAATTCTCAATACAACATCTGTGATTTTCAAAGACAGTATTCTGACTCAAGTTTGGAGCAAGTTAATCCCTGTGCAAGAAAAAAAGATAAAAATATATTTTAGCTAAATTCAAAATAAAATAATTCTCAGCTAATTACATAAGAAATTAAATCCTCGGGTATTTCGCCATAGAAAAATTTAGGTGAAACCGCTTGTAACACCCCGAAAACGTTCGAAGTACTTAAGCTCTATTAAGAAAGTTGGTGTGCGCTAATTATATAATTTTTTGTGAAGATGAGGACTATTAATATGATGGATATCAATTGTATATGATAATAAGTGTATGAGACATATTATAAGTGATGTGGGGTCTAAGGAAAGCCTTAAGTCCAAGTCAAGTTGGAAATTTTATGATAGATTAAAGTTTTAAATGGGTACGCACAAGACAAAACATTGGATGCCCATATATATATATATATAAGGAGTTATGTGATTAACAACCTATCAAATGAAATATTTTCGAGTCTAGGTTCTAGTGCTTCAAACCGTTCGTCATTTGGACACTCCTACAAGACGTTATGACCAAATTACCACAGGCTGGAAAAATATGATTCTGCCGTCAGATGAGCGACCGCAGAATCATTATGCGAACAAAACTGATTATGCGATCGCAAAATGGTCGCAAACCTGACCAGTGCAGCCCAGTTCCGGGCATCGGTTTTTCGTTCCATTGTGCGACCCGCATATCCATTGTGCTAGCGCAAACCTGAGTTCGGAGGGTCGACTCGCTTTTATATTTTCATAACCCGACCCCATTTTTATAAATAGGATTTAGGGCTTATTTTGGGGCAATTATCTTATGATTTGTTAGAGAAGTGAGAGTGTTCTAGAGAGAGAAAGAAGATCAAGTCTTTTGTTCATCAAGATCTTGTCCAAACTTTGAAATCCAACAAGGAAATCTCCCAAGTTCTTCATCTAAGAGGTAAGGTTCCATACCCTAGTTTTTATTTCAAATTTGGATAGAAGATGGTTGATTAGGAGTATGATTATTGGGTATGAGAGTATTATTTATACATGCATGTACCAATAAGGTTTGTGAGAAGATTGTTGTACTTAAATAAGTAAAGATTGGGTGGTAGAATGAAGAAAATCTTGTAGAAGAACCTTGTAGCTAAATTTGCACACCTAATGTTTGTTAAAATGCTCAAATGAGCTGAAACCATGAATACCTTCCTAATTTGTGTTCAATTTTGTTATGTCTCAATATAGATTGGGATTTCTAGAATTTTCGGAACATTGTAGTAATTAAAGGAAAGCTCAAAGCGAGGTATGTTGGCTAAACTACTCTCTTATAATTGAATTCCATGATGTTCCCGTAAGTTTCAAGTATAGTTGTCTCAAGTCCCTTATTCTATGTTCCGAGATGTTCCCAATAAATTCAATTGTTCCGAATAAGCAAAGTATTGAGAATTATGTATTTAAAACATGTTATGAATATTACTATCACATTATGTTATCCTTTGGGAATGTGTTCAAGAATGATATGTATATTAAAATGTTATGTCTTTGATTCATGTTTCAAATGAAGGCTATGATGTCAAATTGTGTGAGAAAATCTCAATATACTTAAGACTCTTAATTGCTCATATGTGTACCTAAAGTCTTGATTGAAAATGTCTTATTGTTGATAATCTATAAAGATTGCTGAAAGTGAAATAAGTGAACTGGATATAAAGTGTAGCCAACGTGCCAAGAGTGAAAGTTATACTTGTGGCCAATAGTGCCAATGAAATAAGATGATGTGAGAAAGATTATGAAATGAGCTTTGATTCAACTATTCTGAATTGACTTCGAAAATAGATTTGCCTAAAAGGTTATCAAGTCATGCCCAAATGTGGCTATTCTAACTAATGCTATACTTTGTGAGTATGTTCAATGTGTTTTGCGTTCTTACATATTCGTGAGTAAAATTTGTATATTGCCCTTCTTTTTGGGAAAAAGTATTTCAAGTATAAATGGTGTGTTACTTGTTTATGATTTTAACTTGCGCATCGATTGCAAATTATTTTACTCCATTCTTGGAAAGAAATAGATTGTGCTTAAATTCTTCATTTCTAATGAACTTAAAGTTGAAATTTTCGGAATATTATATATGTTGATATTTGTGATGATGATCAATGAAAGGAAAGAATGAAAGTGTGAAATATGAAATACGACCATTGTGCCATGAATGAAGAATCATATTTATGGCCAAGAGATCCAATGAAATAATGATGTTGAAAGTGCCAATAAGGCTATATACAGTATAAAATGTTATGAGGTAAATGCATTTGTATTGTTGTTTTCTTTGTAGGCAAATCAATAATATTTTTGGGAGTATCGATAGTCACCGAGGAAGAGTAGGTTGAAAGAACCTTACCCCGAAACTACACATGCCGGTGTAGGAGTGAATTATGATTATTCCCCTTATTTGGGATGAGATTGGTGTGATAAAATTATTTCCCTTAATTGGGATGAGATGATTGATAGAAAAGGATGATGTTGATTTATACGTCATTGTGGTGAGATGGCCTAGCCGACCGGGTCGTGATCGGACACCATGCCACACACATGGTGATGATTGTGCTGGAAATTATAATTGTAATTATGATTGTGGTTGATGTCTCGGATGAGACGGCCTAGCCGATCAGATCATGATCGGACTCCGTGCTAAAAGTACGGTGGTATTGGTATTGTGAACAATGGTATTATGAAAAGTGATATATCGGTGCTAAATATCTCCCAACCAAAATTAATATTATTATCATATTTTGATTATCACTTCAAATTGTTATCTTCATATTTTGGGAATTATTATGTTTTAACTTGGAAATTGAATATCATTGATTGTAGATTGTTGTTTCCATGGCTTTCCTTTTTTTACATTGGCATTCTATTTTGAAAGAGGACAGTTAGCTTTACATACTAGTACTATTCCATATGTACTAACGTCCCTTTGCCGGGGGTGTTACATCTTTAATGGATGCAAGTGGTTCATCAGCAGGCAACTTTGGACCTCGTTAGCAATCACTCTCTATTCAGCAGGCTTTGGTGAGCCTTACTCTATTTCGGGCCTGATGTCATCTGAGTCATACATTGTGTTTTGAGGTATAGCCGAGACCTTATTGCCGGCACTTACATACTACTCTTATATTGTACTTAGAGGCTTCGTAGACAGGTTGTGGGTGGTAGTCGAATGTTGGGAATTGAACTAGAAATATTGGTATTTGGCAAACATGTTTTTCATTATATCTATGAACTTGTAATATTTTGGAAATTATGAATGAAACATCTAATAGAAATGAAATGGAGTTGTTAATGAAATCTTTTCAATGTTTGATTAATGGAGTACATCTTCTATTTATTCATGGATGAGTTTGGGTAGAAGAAAATCAAATAGGCTTGCTCGGCCGGGTTCACTCGGTTGAGTGCCGGTCGCGCTCCCCGATTTCGGATAGTGACACCGCTTCAAGATATTCCCAGGTAAATAAACACGCATGTAAATCCCCAGGAAGTTTTCCTAGGTAAATCCCTATAAAAGAATTTTTAAATAATACCGCAATAGATAATCCATAGGTAATTTCCCCGGGTTTATAAGTCCCCACATAAATCTCCATAAAAATATTTGCATGTGAAACCCAAATAATAAATCCCCAGGTATTTCCCTAGGTACATAAATCCCCGGGTAATTCCCCAGGAAATAATTTCCATGTAAAACCGTAAAAACATAACCCCAGGTAATTCCTCCGGAAAATTAAATCCCCACGTACATCCCCATGAAATAATCTGCAGCAAACTCCACATGACAGTTACCTGGGAAACTTTCTACCGACTCAGAAACGAAAAAAAAAATATTTTTTTACCTACTAATTCACCTACGGATAGAGGACTTGCCGATTATTTCCCCATATAATTCTCCAGGTAATATGTTTGCGCCTAATGGCGCCAAAACTACACGCGGATTTATCGGGGAAAATAAAATTCGCATGTATAATATTTTACAATTTAAGAATTTTAAAGTTCGGCAAGAATATCCGCAGGTAAATGTGGGGATTTTATCCCCAGGTAATCCGCCAATTTCTAGTAGTGCAGATTTCCTGATAAGGTATTATTTATAAATGCAATGACTTCAATTCCAGAAATGTTGAAAATCGAGAATGGTTTAGAACCTCTAAGTTGATTAGTTCTATTGCCAAAATATTTAGGTTTTGAAGTTTTCGAATCTCTTCTGGGATGCTTCCTTTAAGGAAATTGTGAGAAAGATCTAAAGTTATCAACATTGAGGCATTCGAGAAAGACGGAGGGATAGAACAACTAAGCTTGTTTCCACCTAAAGTTAAAAAACTTAGATTTTCAATATTTCCAATCTCTTTTAGATTTGGCCGTTTAACAGATTGTAAGTCAAATCCAAAGTTTTAAGAGTGGAAATATTAGAAAATAAATAGGGGATGGAACCATCGAAACTATTATTCATTAGAGTTAGAACTTGAAGTTGGTGTAACACCCCGAGCCAAGAAGGAACCTCCCCGCTGAAGTTGTTAAAATTAAGTTCAACAAATCAAATGTGCCATTTCTTGAGGCAAATTGCCATAGAAATTATTGCTATGCAAGTCAATAGAAACAAGAAATGTGAGATTTCTGAAATCAGGGGGAATTATACCTGTAAGAGTGATCACACCCAACTATGCCTCCTAAGAGGTCTAGCGGTCGTTGCAAATATAATCCGATTTATAAGTCCGGAGTCAAATCCCACAGGGAAATAACAGACTAATTACAACCAATAGATTTGCACTAATTCAAGTAATCAACATTCAGAAATATTATATAACGATTTGAGAGTTTACTAACTAAGATCAAAGTAATTAAAAATGCAGTAATTTATAACTAACAAAGTAAATGTTGTAGACAAGATTTGGAAAAGTCTAAGGTTATGATTTCCCCTATTGTCAGAATCTTTCCCGCTACATTTCCTATAAATTCGCCCAAATATTCTCTACCGATCGTGAGTACTTTGAGTGTCGTAGCTCTCTCTCTCAAGAAACTACTATAATTTACTAGACGTATTCTCTCAAACTATACTAGCTGGCACTAAGTCATCGCTCGCAACGATCGCACCAAGGTTTCATTATCTCTAATCCTGCCTTTAAACCCTCCGTATTGATCTCTCAACTACGTTATGAGTGGTGTTGTTCAACAACTACTAAAATGTGTACTCTCTCTCGAGAAATATACACACAAAATAGGCATAATTAATTGATAGCTCTTCAATTAGCAACAATGATGTAGTTAAACAAGTAGAGAAAACTCAAAGGCAAATCTATACTAAATATAGTGGAAAATCATCCTCCAATAGGTTCCATCAAACCTTAGATAAGAGAGTTTAGCTACTCATAAATATAACAACAATTAACATAATGTTCAAAAATATTAAACTACAAAGTAAAAAGATAAAGGAAGGGAAAACTCGTTTGATTCTTGATCCAGAGTGCTTGGCAGTCTTTTTCTTCTCCAAACTCATGTCCAACCCTAGAATAACTCGTTTGGGAAGTATTTATGTCAATCCCCCATCCAAATCTGGGTTTGGGTCTTTTAACCCGTGACTTTTAATTACTGTGCTATAGACCTCGTGAAGCTTGGTCTATAGTGCGGTCGACCTGGCTATAGACCTCGCGAAGCCTGGTGTATAGCGCAGTAGACCAGGCTATAGACTTCGCGAAGCCTGGTGTATAGCGCGGTCAACCTGGCTTTAGATCTCGTGAAGCTTGGTCTATAACGTTGTCGACCTGGCTTTAGACCTCGCGAAGTCTGGTCTATAACGTTGTCGACCTGGCTTTAGACCTCGCGAAGCCTGGTTTGTAGCACGGTTTGGGTACTTGATGCTTTTAGCTCTTTTCTTGAATTTTTTGTCTACGTTTTGTGCAACTTTCATTCGATGATTCATTATGATTTTCCTACACATAAAACAACACAATTTAGCACAATTGTCGCACAATAACTCACTAAACCAACACAATATATGGCGAGTAATGCGCTAAAAGTATAGAATTTTGGCCTAACATAATCACCCAACACTTAAACGTTGCTCGTCCCTGAGTCAACTACCAATTCCTAGAGCACTTTTATTCTATTTTTTAGCACATCTGAAGCACGCCATACCTATGACTATGATCGATAGCAACAATTAAACTTTAGCATATGCCTTCAAACTTCCCTTTACTTTATGCCATTCTTCAAAAATTTGTTCAACAAACAAACAACATATTTATAACAATCCTAACCTCACAAACAGGCTCAATATCAGAATGCATTCATGGCTCGAACACTAATAATCATAGAGAAATATAATAACATCACCTATCCCTTGCGAAATCATGTGCCCTCATAACAAAAATAAGAGAGTAAATTGAATCCACACATTCAAATCAAATGCTCAAATATATTTTAAGGACTCACATATATCAAAGAAAGCCCTTACTCTCACAAAGAAGTCACATGCATGCACAAAGTACCATAGGCTTTCCCATTATGTAAACCTCTACTAATGTAGGCTTGCTTGATCTAAAATCAATTAGGACTTTTTATGGTTGTAATGTTGGCTTAAGGATGGGTAGGATAAATTTAGGAATAGTAACTAATCCTGTTAAATGCTTTAACACATCACATAATTAACTTGAAGCACATTTTTTTTCTTTTCAACCCAACTGCTTTTTCACAAACAATATCATCCCCAAAGTATTTCCTCTTTCTTTAAGCACTACTTTAATTCATACCCACTAGAAAGAATAAGATTACAATTTTCTTTTCTTTAAGTTTCCACTAGTGGTGTATTAATTTACAAAATAAGTGCACCCTTCTTTATTTTATTGGTTCCACTCGAAAGCCACCCCACACTTAGTCCTTACTTCTTCTAGCTCTCACTTCACAATTAAAGTACTTTACGAGGTACACGAATCAAAATAATGACAATTAAGAACAAATAGGTATAGGCTTGCAATGTGGTTGCCAAATAAAAGTCTATAGGCTCAAAAGAGTTGACTAGGGATAACTTTTATTTGTGGTAGGCATTAAGTTCAAAGAGATCAAAGAAAGCCTAAAATCCTTTTTTAAACCAAGCAAAACCTAAAATTTTGCTTTAACTCACATGTCGGGCAAGTTCTATACTCTAATGCAGTGATACAGACTATATAATTTCTCACCACATATGGCACATGATTCACCAAGGACAATTATATTCCTATTCTCAAACAATTGCAAGTATTCACAGAGCCACAAAATATTAAGCATCAAGCACAAAGTGACACAAGCCAAGAAAATTAGATATAGGCGTCAATAAACTTGTTATTAATCAACAAGGCATCATAACATTTTCAAACCATAGGGAAGGTACTACACATGCTAGAGCCTAAATACGCTAGTATCAAACTAGTGAAAGGCGCCTAGCAATTCTCATTTTTCTATTCTTTTATTCCCTAAATCCTATTCTAATCTAAATACAAAACAAAAATTATTACTCGGTTCAACTACATCCCGTGGAAAAGAACCGCGGTACAAAGAAAACCCACGAGGGAATATTACTATATAAAATAATAAAAAGACCTATATATTTGTTTTTTAGACTTTAGTCCCTCAAGAAAACTGCCTAAAAGATCCATCGTCGAGAAAAGTCTAGTCATTTCAATTTTTTTAAAATAATAAATAAGGGGAAATACGAAAATAATATAACAATTAAACACACGAGCTAGTTTATCTAATATGTACAAATATAAATGACAGAGAATACCTTTCACCCCACACTTAGTTCATGCATTGTTCCCAATGCATATATAAATTCATAAACACAAAAACATGTAAGGTGGTAGGAAAAACTCCCTGATCATTCATCATCATCGCCCTCATCTTCGAAGGCTCCATCTGCAACTCTCCACTCTTCATCCTCTGCTCCCTCCTCAGCTTCATCATCCTCCTCCTCCTCGGACTACTCTGACTCAGCCTCGGAACATACTGGTATGTTTACATCCTCATCATCTGGGAGTCGTTGGCCATCACTAATCCTAACTAGTTGTTGTGCATGAGAATTGAGCGGGAAACGCTTTTCAAAGATATCCCTCTCCTCGGTAGTGGTCAGCCTCCCCCTAATCCTAAGCTGTAAATCCATCATCCTATATAGATGTGCCATAAAGCTGTCATCTCGAGCATTGCACTCGACACCTATCATCATGGCCATGGCATTCTCCTTCTTAACCCGGATGTTGGTGATGTCCGTTAGTCGGAGGGGTGGAGGAATGACTATATCAAAATCCCGCTCCTCCTCCACCTCTTCTTTTCTCAGGTACTGAGTCAATATGTTGGCAAAGGACAGTTTATCAATGTGCTTGCTTGTTCTCACCTGGGCCATCTGGTAGCGTATTAAGTGGACCACATTCACTTTTTGGCTTGTCATGATGAATTACAACATGCATATCCTTTCATGGTTAATAAGAGCCTCATGATTGCATAGTAATAGTCGCGTGTTGATCAATTTCAGCCACACTTGAGCTTCCGACTTCATTGTTTTCTTTGGAAATTTCCTATGGCGTTGGGTCTTCTTTTCATGAACCCAAGCAGCTACATAATTGACACCACAGAGAGTGTGTATCAATGCTTGATATGTAGGACGGGTGATGAAGTTGTCCAAGGGTTCCTGTGGAACATCCAGAGCTCTCATGTAATGACCCGACTTGTCATTTTAAGAATTTACGCTCCGTTCAATGACTTAATATCCCAAGCAACTTTATAATACGTATTATGACTTGCAAGTGCGATCGAGTTTGGTTTTTGGAAGGTTCAGAATTAAATTGGAAGAACAATACTTATTTCTGAGGCTTAAATGAAAGAGTTGACCGAAGTTGGACATTTGAGTAAACGACCCCAAAATAGAGTTTTGATGATTCCAATAGTTTCATATGGTGATTTTGGACTTAGGAGTGTGTTCAAAAATTATTTGGAAGCTCGTATTTAAATTAGGCTTGAAATGGCGAAAATAAAAAGTTTAAGTTGGAAGTTTGATCGGGGAGTTGACTTTTTGATATCGGGGTCGGAATCCAGTCCTGAAAATTTTCATAGGTCCGTTATTGTCATTTATGACTTGTGTGCAAAATTAGAGGTCAATTGGACTTGATTTGATAGGTTTCGGCGTCGAATGTAGAAGTTGAATTTTGTTAGTTTTACTAAGCTTGAATTGGGGTATGATTCGTGGTTTTAGCGTTGTTTGATGTAATTAGAGTTTTTGACTAAGTCCGTAATATGTTTTGAGACTTGTTGGTATGTTCGGACGGGGTCCCGAGTGGCTTGGGTGTATTTTGGGGGTGGTTTCGGACAATTTCTAGGCCATCTATAACTGCTGGTATTTGGCTACAGCAGTGTGCTATGCGATCGCGTGGAATTGGCCGCGATCGCAAAGCATAAAATGGGGAAAAATGGCCAGTGAATCGCGATCGCGGAAGGCCTTTCGCGATCGCGTAGAGAAACTTTTCTGCTGTAGTGACCCAAATTGTGGAAGCTTATATCTCGCAATCTATAAAGAATTTGGAGATGATACAAAAATAAAAGTTGTAGCCCTTTGTGTCTAGGTTTTATAAAATTAAACCAATTGTTAGTTGGAGTTGTGTAACAAAAGTTATGGTATATACACTACAGGCTGTCCGGGAAGAGTTTGAAAATTGTGAAGAAGAAATATGTGCTGCACAGGGCTCATTTTAGAAGCTTATATCTCAAAATATATAAGGAAATATTAGATTACCAAAACATGAAAGTTGTAGCTCTTCGTGTCTAGTTTTCAGAAAATTAAACCATTCATTATTTGAAGTTATGTATAAACGGTTATGACCATTATACTAGAGGCTATTCGGAAGAAGTTGGACAAGGTTGTTGGGGAATTTGTTCTTCGCGATCGCGGGAGAATGGCCACGATCGCATATAGTAAAAAAGGGCTGGAAAATTTTGTGCTTCACGATCGCGAGTGATTTTTCGTGATCGCATAGAGAAAATGCCTGGGTAGCATATTTAAGTTCTGAAAATGGGATCTTTGACGACTGGGAGCTCGGGGAGAGGCGATTTTCGGGAGATTTGCAAGGGAAACATCGGGATTTGAGCTATTCGGAGGATTTATTCAAGCAAGACGGATATTTTGGAATATCGGCATAACTTCAAAAAGGTAAGTATCTTGCCTAACCTTGAGTGGGGGAATTACTCCTTAGGCATTGAGTCTTATGTGGAAATTGTGTAGTTGAAAACCATGTACGCGAAGTGACGAGTACGTACTTGGTTTATATGTGCAAATTATATCGATTAAAATTGTAGACGTCCTTATGTATTAAATTAGAAAATTTTGGCACTTATTAAATCCTTTATGTATCATGCATCGTTCCTTGTTATTCGAAATTGTATCTTATATGATAATCTGATGTTATTGTCACTTGGATTTTTATGTGAATTCTGTGTGCTTGTTTATTTAATATTTTCTTGGAACTAAATTCATTATGGAAATCCTTATCTGCAAATAATTATTAAATAAGTTTAAAATGAGGCATTAATTTATATTTATTAAAAATCTGGATTAAAGAAGGTATTGTCCTATGCTGAGTTACTTTTCCATCTCTGTTGATTGTTTTGAGGTTTTATATACATTGTGTGGAGCCTTGGGCTATTTTTGAGAAATTTATTGATTTTACTATATCATTGGAATTGGTTGTGGTCATTGAAAAAATTGTGATAGGAATTGATTGTGTGGTGTTGTCGTGATAATATTCCATGTAAATTATTGTGTAATTTGAGTTATTATTATGAGGATATAAGGGTGGCATTTCACTGTTGATATTATATGGATATAAGGGTGATATTTCACTGTGGTTATGTGTGTTGGGATATAGTCTGGGCGGAGTGATAAGGGTGGCTATTATATGGAGCGATAAGGTTGGCTATAGGAACGATAAGGGTGCTATTGATATTGTCAGGGTAGAGGGATAAAGAAGGCTATTATAGGAGTGATAAGGGTGGATATAGGAGAGATAAGGGTGGCTATTGTAAGGGATATTACGTGATGATGTGGAGTTATTGTGTTAGTAATATTTATGTGATGATGTGGGGTTATTGCGTTGGTAATTTTCATGTGATGTTGTGATTTTTCTTGTGTTTATTTTTATATCTTGTACAATTTGTCTTGTTGTTCGTAAATTAATAATAGTCTGATCTATGTTGAAATTTGGAGCCTGTGGCTATTGCCCGACGGATTATGAAATGAAATGTGGGCACGAGGTGCTGTGAATAAATAATGATGATATTGGCACGTGAATTGTCAGTGCAATTGTGATATGAAATATGGGCATGAGGTGTCGTGAGTAAATGATCATGATATTGGCACATGAGTTGTCCGTGCGTTTGTGATAGAGAAATTGGCACGAGGTGCCGTGAAAATATGAAAGTGGACCGAGACCCATATTTTATGATTTTAAAATGAGGTGTCACAGGGTGACTTTTATTCGAAAGATATTTATTTGAAAAAATTATATTTAAAAGAGATTTATTAGAAAGAATTATATTTGAAAGATATTTATTTGAAGGAATTATATTTGAAAAAATTATATTTGAAAGATATTTATTTCAAGGGAGTATATTCTAAATATATTTATTGAAAAGTATTATATCCTGAAGATTATTATTTGAAAAGCATATAGGCGAAAGATTTATATTTGAAGGACTTGATTAGTTGGTTGTACTTGTATTCATTATTTGTTGACCAATATTTATGGTGTTCTTGTTGCCCTGCTGTGTATATCACTGGTTGATTATTGTTGCTATCATTGTTATTTGTTTCCTATTATATTTGTATACTATATTGCACAGGTTATTAGACTAGTGAGTGTTTTGACTGTACCTCATCACTACTTCACTGAGATTAGTCTTGATACTTACTGGGTACCGACTGTGGTGTACTTACACTATACTTCTGTATATTTTTGTGCAAAGCCAGGTATTGGAGATATCGGACTCGGACAGAGTTAGAGTGTGATCACAAGGATTCAAGGTAGAGTTGCTTGGTCGTCGCAGTCCCTTGGAGTCTTTCTATTTTATTGTACTGTTAATTATAAATCAAACAGTATTGAGTATTCGATCTTTGAGATCATTTCATGTATGCAATTAGAGTTCGTGACTCAGTATTACCAGTCTTGGGAGGTTGGTTGTAATTATTTCCGCTGTTGGTTTCGATTATATATTTTTAAAAAATATTTGGCTTGAATTATAATTATAATCGGCTTACTTAGTCTTAGAGACTAAGTGCCATTACGATGCCTGTGGTGGGATTTTGGGTCGTGACATCCCAAAAATTTGCATATAGTTGTTGCCGAAAAATCGATCAACCTTCCTCTAATAGGTACCAGCTGCTCAGGATCATTCAGATCAAAACCGACATAAACTCGCGAACAAGGGTGACATTTATATCCCCTGTGTTTCTAAACACGTAGCTCAAGCCATGGTCATGCATGCCTTTCCAAATTTATTGACACTTAGCTTGTAGGCGCCACTCATGAGCAACTGATTCAGAATGTATATGTCTCGACCGACAAAGCTTATACCAGTCCTTGGTAGAGGTGAGTATACTCTTAAGTCCAACTTCCCGTTGTCCCGCCTGCTGAGGGCGTGAGGCTGCTATAGCTGCAATTTCTTGCAACCCCTCACCTTGACTTGAAGTGGGCATGTTCGTACCTACACAAGTGAACATTATTCAGTCTTAGATGCATTGAATAACTTCAAAACAAGGTCTTGATACCCCCACACTTAAGAGTTCATCACATGATGTTCAACAATATTGGAGGCTACTCAGACTTCATTTCGATCTTTTAGCATGAGAATCACGCAATGACATAATGATATCTACTACAACAGCAAAGCATATAGCTACCGGTGAGCCACTCCACACTTCAAATTTCAAGTGGTGCAGGGCGACATAACCCTAGTATTACAATCCCGGAGACTCGGGCTCCAATGGGGACAAAGAGTGTCTTTGAGGCATTTTGCCAAATACTTAGCGTGCACTAGTATTGTAAAAGTGGTGGTAGAGATGAGGGATTTCCTCACCCTCCCTAGATAGGCTTGGGGATTTCATGTTATTACCCTTGTACACAACATCAATACCAATCCTATGGAGTTTTTGGGATTAGGGCGAGCAAGCACATTGTTGCAATGAAGATATACCCACAAGTTGTTGAATTTGCATTACTTAACTTTTGACAAAGAAACGAGTTAGAAACATATCTTAGATGCTTAGGAGGAGGAAGTATTCTGCAATTGATGTCCCAAGTGAATGAAGGAGTGGGGTGAAGGAATATTTTTAATGGAGTTTGTGTGTAAGGGAGAGAGAGAGATAAGGCGGCAGGGGGGTTGTGTTTTTAGGTGAGTGTGTGTTTGTGTTATGTTATACTAGGAATAAGATAGAAGAAATAAAATAAAATAAATTACAACATTACTTACCTAGCGACGCAATCTCCCTAGCGAGATAAATACATGGCGAGGCGAGGTGTTTATCGAGAAAGGGACTGGGCGACGCAAAGTCTGCCGCGAACTTTACCTCGCTAAAACCCTCGTTGGGTGAGCTCCACAGTGAGATAAATGCCTGGCGATGCAACCTGTTCCACGAGATTGACCTCTCTTTAACCTTCACTGGGCGAGCTCTATAGCACGCCGAAGACCTGGCGACGCGCGACCTAACGCTATGTTGAAGGTTGGCGATGCAAGGTTGAAGGCTGGTTCGTTGTGCATTAGGCTGGGAAACACGAGGTATGCAACATTATTTTGAGCGTTCATATTTAATTTTTATGTCATTTTGTGAACTACTCCAAGAGCCATTACTTTCCATCATGCTCCATTACCTGTTCAAGCACTACGATTAGCTAAAAACTTCTTAGTGCATAAAAAATAAACAAAAAACAATTTCTAGCTAAACTAAAATAAACTACGAATTGGGTTGCCTCCCAGAAGTGCCTGAATTAACGTCATGGTATGACGAGTACAACATTACAATGGGTTTTCTCCCACGAAGCGCCTAATTTAACGTCGTGGCATGATGCAGGCAATCGAACTTAAGGTTCACTCGACATTTGAGGCTCCTGCAAATGAGGAACCGATACAACCGTTTCCTCGTCCATGCCAAGGTAATATTCAGCCTTCGCCCATTGACTTTAAACCTATTCGTTCCATCATTGGATTCAATTTTTACAGCTCCACTTGAGAGTACTTGCACAACTCTAAATGGTCCTGACCACCTAGATTTCAGCTTACCCGAAAATAATTTCAATCTTGAATTATACAACAACACGACATCTCCAGGTTTGAAAATCCTCTCTTAAATATGATTATCGTGCATCATCTTCATCCTTTCTTTGTACAACCTAGTACTTTCAAAAGCATGATAATGGAATTCGTCAAGTTCATGAAGCTCTGTGACCCTACTCATACTAGCGACCTCTATGACAAGATTTAATTGCCTTAATGCCCCAAAAGCTTTATGCTCTAATTCCACTGGTAAGTGACACGCCTTTCCAAATATCAATTTTTATGGTGACATACCGATTGAAGTTTGGAATGCAGTGCGGTAGGCCTATAGTGCATCATCTAATTTTCTCGCCCAATCACTCCGAGTAGCATTTACGATTTTGTTCAAAACACTCTTGATTTATCTGTTTGACACCTCAACTTGACCACTTGTTTGTGGGTGATACGGAGTGGCAACCTCACGGCGTTCGCCATATTTTTCGAGTAACTTTGTGAAGGCTCGATTGCAAAAGTGAGTTCCTCCATCACTGATGACCGCTCTTGGAGTTCCAAATCGGGTGAAGATATTTTTTCTTAGGAAACCAATAACTCTCTTTGCATCATTTGTTGGGAGTGCTACAACTTCTACCCATTTCGAAACATAGTCCACTGCTACTAGTATATACTTGTTATTGTATGGGATGACAAATGGTCCCATAAAGTCGATTCCACATACGTCAAAAACTTCTACCTCTTGAATTGGGTTCATGGGCATATCATGTCGACGAGAAATATTCCCCGTCCTTTGACACTCATCACATCTATTAACCCAAAAGTGTGCATCTCTAAACAATGTCGGCCATTAAAAACCTAACTCCAGCATGTTAGCAGTTGTCCTTACTCCTCCAAAATGGCCTCCATAAGGTGAAGCATGACATGCCTGCAAAACAGAAGCTTGGTCTATCTCAGGAATACATTTCCACATCATGTCATCAATACAAAGCCTAAACAAATATGGTTCATCCCAGAAAAACATGCGATAATCACGAAAGAACTTTTTGTTCTACATAGAAGATAAGTCATAGGGAACAATACCGCCTGCCAGGTAGTTTGCAATGTATGTATACCATGGTGCTTCCTCAAGGCTCGTGGCTAACAGTTATTCATCCGGGAAAGTCTCCATGATCTCTTCCACCTCAACCTTCATTTCAGCTCCTTCAAGTCTGGACAAGTGATCGGCAACTTGGTTCTTCGTTCTTTTTTGGTCACAGATTTCCATGTCGAACTCTTGAAATAGTAGTACCCATCTAATCAGGCGCGACTTTGACTCTTTCTTAACAATTAGGTACCTGAGAGCAGCATGGTCAGTATAAATAATTACCTTCGAGCCTATCAAGTAGGATCAAAATTTGTCAAATGCGAACACCACGGCTAGCATATCTTTTTACGTCACTGTGTAATTCAGTTTAGTACCATTCAATGTTCTACTTGCTTAGTATATTGGATGCATGATTTTATCTTTTCTCTGGCCAAGTACTGCTCTTACAGAATGATCATTTGTATCATACATCAGCTCAAATGGTTTCTCCCAGCGGGGTGTAACTATGATAGGTGCAGACACCAACCTCTTCTTCAATCCTTCAAAAGCTACCATGCAGTCATCAAAAAACACAAAAGGTTGATTTATTTTAAGCAATTTACACAAAGGGTTAGCGATCTTAGAAAAATCTTTTATAAAACTCCTGTAGAAACTGGCGTGACCAAGGAAACTTCTTATTACCTTGACAGAAGTAGGTGGTGGCAGCTTCTCTATTACATCGACCTTCGCATAGTCTACCTCAATGCCCTTACTTGACACTAGTTGTCCTAAGACTATACCTTCCTATATCATGAAATGATATTTTTTCCAATTTAGCACCAGATTAGTCTCTATATATCTCCGCAGCACTCTTTTCAGATTTCTAAGGCAATCATCAAAAGAGTTTCCCACCACTGAGAAATTATCCATGAAAAACTCCACTATGTCCTCTACCATATCTGTGAAGATGGCCATAATGCACCTTTGGAATGTGGTGGGTGCATTGCATAGGCCAAACGTCATTATCCGAAAAGCGTAAATGCTATTGGACAGGTGAATGACATTTTCTCTCTATCCTCTGGGGCATTAGATATCTAAATTTACCCCGAGTATCCATCCAAGAAGCAAAAATGGGACCTCCCTCCCTCCCAATCTATCTAGCATCTTATCAATGAATGGCAAGGGGAAATGATCTTTTCGGGTGGCTTTGTACAATCTTCTGTAGTCCATGCAAATTTTTCATCGTGTGACTATTCTTGTTGAGATTAACTCATTGTTCTCGTTTTGCAAAACAGTCATCCCACCTTTCTTTAGCACACACTGAACTGGGCTAACCCAGTTGCTATCTCAGATGGGAAAAATAATTCCCGCATCTAACCACTTGATCACTTCCTTCTCTCCAACTTTCTTCATGTTAGGGTTCAACCTTCTTTGATGTTCTCTAGAAGGTTTTTGCCCATCTTCCAGTAGAATTTTATGCAAACAGAAGGCCGGGCTAATACCCTTAATATCTGTAATGGTCCAACCAATTGCAGTCTTGCACTCTTTCAACACCTGCAAAAGTTGTTCTACCTGCACATATAACAAACCAGATGAGATTATAACAGGTAAAGTCGAGTTAGGTCCCAAGAAAACATACCTGAGGTGAGATGGTAGAGGTTTCAGCTACAATTGTGGTGGTGCTTCGATTGATGGCTTGGCTGGAGGGGTCTTTCTTTCTTCCGAGTGTAAAGGCTCAAATTCGAGCTCTCTTTTCTAGTACCCTTGCCCTTGAAGAGACAACATCCATTCTGCCAAGTACTCAACATTTACTTCTTCTAAGTTCATAAGGCAGGCTATTAGAGGGTCATTTGCATTAAGTGCCTCATCATCTTCCTCCATGATTACATCCATCATTTCTAACAAAGAGCAATTTGCAAACTCACTGGGTCGCCGCATAGAATTTTGCACATTAAATGTTGTTTCTTTATTATTAATCCTCATCTTTAGTTCCCTTGTTTCACAATCAATCAGAGCTCTTCCTTTGGCCAAGAACAGCCTTCCTAGAATTATGGGAATCTCCTCATCAACCTTGCAGTCCAGAATAATAAAATTTGCTGGAAACACGAATTTTTCAACTTGCACAAGTACATCGTCAAGTATACCTGATGGCCTTTTCACCGTTCGATCAGCTAGCTGCAGTAACATGGATGTGGGCCTTGCTATTCCAATGACTAACGTTTTATAAATAGACAATTGCATCAGATTTATACTTGCTCCCAAATCACACAATGCTTTGACAAATGCATAACTACCTATGGTGCATGGAATTGTGAAGCTTCCAGGGTCAGATAACTTCTCAGCTATTCTTGACACAACAACACTACAGGCATGTGTCAATGTGACAGTTGCCAAGTCTTGGAAGTCAAACTTATGAGACATCAAGTCCTTCATCATTTTTGCATAACCAGGAATATCCCTCAAAGCATCGATTAGAGGAATGTTTACCTGAATTTGCTTCAGCATTTTCATGAACTTTTATACTGCTCATCCTTCTGATATTTGGCCAACTTTTGTGGGAAGGGTGTTGGAGGTCGCTTCTTTACTGTTGCTTGAGTTAGATCCTACTCAGGCACTTTTTCTAAAACCTTCTCTTGCACTTTCTCAGTTTTCTCCGCAACCTCGTTTTCCTTGTTTATTTCCTCTTGGGCTGGTTGCACTCTTACTTCTGTTAGCCCAGTTGACTCATCTAACTCAATTGGCCCTAACACAAGTGTTTCAGTTGATCGGCTCTCACGAGCAATTTCTTGCTCTAAATCAATATCTCTACCATTTCTCAAGCTCACCTCCATAAGCGGCTTCGGGCCCTAATATTTTGGATTGACATGTGTATCCGCAGGTAATGTCCCTTGAGGATGATTGTTAAGATCCATGGATAATTTCCATACTTGAATCCCAATGCCCTTGATATCCGAGTCGTGTGACACTACCTTTTCTTGCATTTGGTGGAACTTTTCTTCCATTTTTCCGCTGGCCCCAATGAGTTGATGCAACATTCCTTTAATTTCAGATAACCCATCATCCTGCCTCACTATCTGATGTTGTTGATATTGTTGATAAGTTAGATGCTAATGTTACTGGTTGTATCTTTGTTGCCTTTGGTAAGGTACTACTTGACCTTGTGGTCGCATAGCTCCAGGATCGTTGGTGTTATTGTACTGTTGTTGTGCAGGTCTATACTGCTGATTTTGCTTCCTCCAATTTTGACCACCTTGTCTCTGTCCTCCATAGTTGCCCATATAGTTCATTTTCTCTTGATAGTTCTGGTTGTCACTTTCATCACTCCACGAACACACATATGATTGGTTAATGCATGGTGTACATAATCCCCCATTAGTCGTGTCAACTATGTGTACCTACTTCTGGCCTGATTCATCAATCTTCTTGGTGAGGATACTCATTTGCGTCATCAGAGTGGCCATATTTTTGGCTATGGAATTGTTCGGGTCCAATGCTACTGAGTGAACTAGAGAGGTGATTGTGGAGTCTCTTGTCATCCATCCTGAGTTTTGAGCCATTTTATCTAGCATGACTTTACACACTCTAAATGACTTGCTAAAAAATGCTCCACCTGCTGAAGCATCAACTTTGGCCTTCAAACTATCTGCCAATCCCATGTAAAATCATTATCCCAACATCTGATCTGGAATGCCATAATGTGGATACTTAACTAGCATACCTTTGAACCTCTCCCACGTTTCTTGTAATGTTTCAGATGGTTTCTGCCTGAAGCTCAATATTTTATCAACTTGCTTGGCGGTCTTATTGGGTGGGTAGAACTTATTAAAACACTGCTTGACTAATTCCTCCCAAGTAGTGATGGAATTTATGGGGAGCAATTAAGCCAAGTTTGGGGTTCTCCTGTCACTGGGAATGGAAACAACAATAGTCTTATTGCTTCCGGTGTCACATTCGGTTGCCTTTGCATTGACAAAAAAGTTTTCAAATGATGTTGTGGATCTTCAATGTAAGACTCAGAGAACAGTCCCTTATTTTGTAGCAGATGTAGCATGTTGTTTGTGATTTGAAATGACTCTGCTTGTATTTGAGGGACTGCAATTGCAGTTGTCAAATTTTCAGTGGTGGGTTGTGCCCAATCATACAAAACTACTTCTGGCACAAGAGGTGCCACACCCTAATTGTTCACACTACAATATATTACATGGGAATTTTGCTAGGAATTATACAGGAAACATTGCAGGAAACTTAGTTTCCTGCGGATTTTCCTTCCAAAAATATTCTGATGGAAAAACCTTCGTATGTAATTATTACCTGCGAAATTTAAGAATCCCCAGGTAAATTTCTTGGGAATTTTTAATCCGCATGTAAATTACCTGAGATTTTAAATTCACATGTATATTACTTGCAAATGTTTCCATAGGAAATTCCAAATATTCGCATGAAATTTTTGGTAAAAAGTGAATGAAACGTAGGAGTTTTCTTGCGGAGTTTGATAGCAAAATAGTTGCAACTTGCAAGTAAATCCCCATGAAAATTCCAAAGTGCATGTGTTAAAATTTTTAGAGAAAAAATCTAAAAATGAAAATTACTATCATATAGTATTTTTATATACTTTTATTAAATCAACTCTTAACTATTGCACCGACTATATTATTTTTACTCTTTACTAATATTACTAGGTATGTGTAAACCCACTCCATTGCACTAACTATATTATATGTTTAATCAGAACTAATATTTAGTAGGTAAAAATTACTTCGCTTATCGTAATAAAGTATACATGATTAAGTTATTTTAATAATGGTCGGATTTAATTAAGAGATGATGTTATAAAGTAGAATCATAAGATCATTCGATCAATACTGACAATCTCAAACTATATCATTTTATACATACTATAATTGAATTCTATCTATTTAAATACATGAGAAAAAATGGCATACACAAGATAGAAAGTTAATAAAAATAATTTACATTTTTATAGATATAACATAATTTTTCTCTACTTAGAAATTAAACTTAAATACTTTTCAATCATTTAGTTACATTTAGTATATTTTCTGATGATATTAGCTGAAATATTTTAAATGTAATCGTATCTAAGCTTTATTAATTGTGTCCTTTAGATTACCCATATTAAATTTTAAATTCTTAAAATAATTAACTTTGTGATAATTAATTTTTTATTATAACAAACTTTGTTATGCTTAATGGCTTATATGCTCAAGCCAAACATATATACATCATTAAGTTTTATATAGGATCAGAATTTTTACATTTACGTACACATAAATCGATAACATATAATAGATAAAATCAATTCCTATGGATATTTTTTACATATCAAATTTTCGTAACTTCAAAAAATATAATTATTAAATTAAAAAATAACATCTTAAAATTTCAAATAATATTTTTAAAACTATTTAAAGAATTTCAAGGTTAAATATATAGTTATAAAATTCATAGGTAAATTCCAAAGTATTATATATCCAATTAAAATAACAACAATAAAATTTCTACCTAAATCCCAAGAACAAATCCTCAATAAAAATCGTATCATGAAATACTCAAGTAAATTCTCAAGAAACAATCTTCGCCTAAACCCACACAAATGATCTCTAGTTATTTTTAAGTAATAACTATTTTAGGTAAATTTCGAGTTATATCAATAAATTTCTAGAATAAATTACAATAATAAAATCCCCATGTAATTCCCCCAAATATGTAAATCCCAAGAAAAACAACTCTAACTAAATTCACATCAACCAAATCTCTAGGTAATTTCCCAAGTAAAAGTATTTACAGGTAAATCCCTGAAAAAATATCCCTAACTAAAACCGCAGTAATAACACCCCCATGTAATTCCCCAGCTAAGAGAATCCCCTGGTAAATCCCCAAGAAAAAATCCCTTGCTAATTCCGCAGCAACAATATCCCCATATAATTTTTCAAATAACCAAATGCCTAGGTAGATCCCCAACAAAATATCCCCAGCTAAATTCGCATGTAGAGTTACCTAGGGATTTTTCTTCATATTAACATATAATTTCCCCCCATTTTCTTTGTTTGTTTACATGCGAATTGTCTTACGGAAATGTACTTGCCGGTTTATTTCTCCAGGTAATATTTTGGTGCATAATGGCGCCAAAGTTACCTACAGAATTTCCTACAAAAATATTTTTCGCAGGTAAATATTTTTAAATTTGGGAATTTTAATATTTTTCATGAAAATCCACAAGTATTATCTGCAAATCAAATCCCCAAGTAAAATTTACATGTAATTAACAATTTTCTTGTAGTGTCGGTGTCACGACCTAAAATCTCACCTGTCATGATGGCGCCTAACTCAATACTAGGGAAGCCGACAATCCCAATGAACCACCATATCTTTTCAATTTGAAAACATAATAATTAAATTCAGCAGAAGAAATCTCACAAATATAAATATAAAATACTCTCAAAACTCGGTGTCACTAAGTACATGAGCATCTAAATAAATACAAAGTCTGATTGATAAAATTCATTATCTGAAAAATAGAACCGTACAATAACTAAACAAGAAGGGAATCAAGTATGCGGACGTCAAGAAGCTACCTTGATAGTCTCTAACAGAAATAACTCCGAAATCTAGCAGTCGTCGTATCCGGGAGCACCTGGATCTGCACACGAGGTGCAGAGTGTAGTATGAGTACAACCAACTCAATCAGTAATAAGACTAACCTCTGGGCTAAAAGTAGTGACGAGCTCCGCACGTACAATCCAATACATAAATAATGGTACAGAAATGTAGGCATGCTTTCAAGTTCAACAGTTAAACTCAGTACAAGCAAAATAGATCAATATTGCATGATATGAGGAATGTGACATCTCAGTGGAAAGACTTTATGTACTACTGGTCACAAATCATTCGATCACTCGGTACTGTCTATGGCCAATCCAGCTCAGGGATATTCCACCCCGTATATATATTCATGTCGACTGACAGTCAGTCCCTCGGCATTGTATAAGGTCAATCCAGTCCTGAGGTAATTTACCCCCATATATAAATGATACGGACAAGATCCATGTCTAGGAAAAATTCATCACAATATAAATAAATAAGGCAAGTCCATGCCTTGGGAAGTCCATCCCGAATATATGGCCACGACCCAAAATCTCACCACAGGCTTCGTGATGGCACTTAGTCTTTAAGACTAGGTAAGCCAATTACAATTACAGTTACATTTCAAGCCATTTTTTAAAATTCAATACAGGTGCCAAAAACTAACAGCGGAAACAATTATGAAAATCTCCCAAGACTGGTAATACTGAGTCACGAACTCTAACTGAATACATGCAATGATTTCAAGGATCGAATATACAATACTATTCAAAATAGAGTTGACAGTACAATAAAATGGAAAGACTCCAAGTGACTGTGGTGACCAAGCATATCTACCTTAAGTCCTTGCGATCACACTCTAACTCTGTCCAAGTTTGATATCTCCAATACCTGGCTCTGCACAAAAATGTGCAAAAGTATAGTATGAGTACACCATAGTCAGTACCCAGTAAGTATCAAGACTAACCTCGGTGGAGTAGTGACGAGGTACAGTCAAGACACTCACTAGTCTAATAACATGTGCAATATAACATACAAAAATAATAGAAAATAAATAGCAATGATAGCAACAATAAGCAACCAATGATATAAACAACAGGACAACAAGAACAACATAAATATTCCTCAACAAATAATGAATACAAGTACAACTATTTAATCAAGTTATTTATTTCTTTTATTTAAATCAACTCAATCATCGAAAATCAGCAAGAAAAACCACAAATATACTTCTTCAGAGTCTCGTACTAAAATTCCAAAGCCAACACAATACAACTACGAGCACAAAACACATAATAATAAAGTCAACTAGTACATCACGGAAGAAACAAGAATTTACATATTAAATGAAACAAAATCACCCAATACAAGAACATAAATAAAGAAATATCAACAGGGCACTCCCGAGGTACCGCCTCGTAGTCTCAAATCATAAATAAATTCACAATATCTTATTTTCTTATATCACTGTGGGAGCCTTCACATTTAATTTTTAAAGAAATTATTTTTCCCGAAATAGCATCCCGCTGATGTTTGGCATATTTCGATATGTGTTGATGTTACTTTACCCATGTTTTAACCGCTTTTTGATGCTATTTGATCTTTAAAATACCTAACATGATTTAATTATTGGTTTTATGACTAATTGAGTTGTGTGTGGTGAATTAGGGTATTTGGAGTGCAAAAATATGAAGAAAAGATGCTCTAGGTAGAGGAAGAGGGGTTGGATGCGTCGCATCCAATCTAGAAACAAATCAGATTTCGTGCACCCTTAGCAGTGAAGTCGGCCCATAGCTTCCGCCATAGCATCAATACCTGGGCAAAGCTGAGAAGGAGGAACAAAGGGTGGATGCAACGCATCCACCCTAGCATGCGAAGCTGAGAAGTGGAGGACGAGGTGGATGCGACGCATCCACCCCAGCGTCAATCCCTGAAGCTGAGTCGGATTAGGAATATGAGAACTTTGGCCCACGACTTTTGTACGCAATATATAAGCCAAAAACGCCTCTTTTAGGTCATCTAACATATTGGGAAGGGGGAAAAAGCCACGACAAAGCTGTGGAGGCCGGAATTCATCAAGTTTCATCTTTCTCCCACCAAACTTAGTAATTTTTATGTTTTTTTGTATGATTTGTTATTTGGCTGCCATGTCTATATGGAGCTAAACTTCACGTTCTAGGGTTGTGGTTCTTTCATGACTATTATTATTCGGATATTGATTTTG
>AWOL01S0013878.1:223668-235898 GCA_000715115.1 Nicotiana otophora
TTATTGATGATGCCTTGTTAAAATGGATAGCATGTTTTGTGGTGCCTATTTCTCATTTTCTTGACTTGTGTTCACTTTGCGCTTAATGCTTAATATCTCGTTGCTCCGTGAATACTTGCATTATTTGAGAGTCGGAATGTGATCGTCCTTAGTGAGTCGTGTGCCATGTGTGGTGAGGTTTTTGTGTAGTCCATGTATTGTACTGGTGTCTAGAACTTGCCCGGTATGTGAGTTGAAGCGAAATTTGAGGTGATGCTCGGTTTGAAAAATGATTTTAGGCTTTCTTTGATCTTTTTGAGCTTATTGCTTATCAAAAATAAAATCTATCCCTAGTTAACCATTTTGAGCCTATTGACTTTTATTTGGTACCCACATTACAAGCCTATACCCTTTTTATTCTTAATTGACATTATTTTGATCCTTTTATCTCTTAAAGCACTTTAATTGTTGAGCGCTAAAAGAAGTAAGAAGAGACTAAGTGTGGGGTGGATTTTAGTGGAACCAATGAAAGAAAGAAGAGTGCACTTATTTTGTAAAATAATACACCACTAGCGGAAATTGAAAAAGAAAAAAAAAAGAAGAGAAAAATCTGGAGAAAAAAGAAATAAAAATATAATAATAAATTGTTGTCTTGTTCTTGCTAGTGGGTATGAATTAAAGTAGTGCTTAAATAAAGAAGAAGAGACTATTTTGGGGGTGATATTATTTGTGAAATTGAAGTGGTGTTAAAGAAAATACGCTTAAAGTAATTTTGTGATGTATTAAAGTGCTTAGGAGGTTGAGTCACTATTCCTAAAATATATCCTACCCGTCCCTTAGCCCACATTATTTATAGTTTTTTATTTTATTTTATTAGTTTAGAATCAAATATTTTTAGGTTTAATTCTTGTTTAGATAATTAGGATAGTCTAATTTAGTTAATAGTTAATCATAAGTCCTCGTGGGTTTGACATCCGACTTTTATTCACTTTATTAGTTGACGACCGCGTGTACTTGCGTGTGCGTTTGGCCGCAACACCCGCATTTTAGCCACCCTTATCACACTACATGGCTTCTAGTAGTTCCTCTACTAGCCACATGTTTCAAGCTACCCTTATCTCACTGCATGCGTTTCAACATCCGACCTTATATCACCGCATGCGTATCAATATCACAATATTTCACAAATCTCACCTCAAGGGGCCAAATATCACAGCATAATACAACTTGCACCTTCAAGTGCTCACATATCACAATATATCACAAATTGTACATCAAGTGCTCAAATATTATAACATATCCCAAATTGCACATCAGTGCTAAAATATTACAACATATCACAAATTGCACATCAAGTGCTCAAATATTACAACGTATCAAAAATTGCACATCAAGTGCTCAAATATTACAACTTTCTACAGAAATCAACAATGCATTATTTTTTTACAATAAGGAGCCCACGCCGCGATCATAATGTGTACAATATCTTAACAAAATATTCAGGAGTGAACAACTTAACCGAATAATATTTCACTATTTGTCACTTTGCCTCAATATGATTCACGACCTTTATAATTCAATACCAAATTTTCAACAACGTGAACTGAAAAGTAATTCATCAAGGAACAACACCTCTTTTAAATCACAACTTCAAGAAATAAATAGATTTATTAATCTTATTAACTAAATTTTCTATTTAAATTATCTGTAGGTACAATCAATAATGAAAGTGTTTTCCATAAAAATGGCAACTCAAACAAACACAGAGTTCACATAAAAGTCAAGTGAAAATCATACCAAATTATCATACAAAAACAACCTCGGCAAACAAGGAATGAGGCATGAAAAATAAGGGATTTAATAAGTTACAATAATTTTCCAATTTAATACTTAAGGGCGTCTACGAATTTCAGCCGATATAATATGCACATATAAACCAAGTATGTACTCGTCACCTTGCATACATGATTTTCAATTACACAATTTTCACATAAGACTCAATGCCTAAGGGGTAATTCCCTCACTCAAGGTTAGGCAAGATACTTACCTCGCTTCGCAACCAAATTCAAGATTTCAATAAATATTTGCCTCGCGAATTCGTATCCGAACGCTTCAAATCTAGTCACAAACAATTCAATATACTCAATACGAATCGTAGGAATTAACTCCATATGAAATTACTAATATTCTGTATTAAAATCCAAAATTTATTTTAAAAATCGACAGTGGGACCCACGTTTCGAATCCCGGAAAAACTCACAAAATCCGAACACCCATTCCGATACGAGTTCAACCATACAAAAAGTATCGAATTCCGACATCGGATTGCCCTTCAAATTTTCAATTAAATTCTTTGAAGATTTCTACCATTTTTCAACCCAATATTTACCCATTTAAACTTAAAAATCTTCCCACAACCTTATTGGTACAAGCATGTATAACTAATACTCTTACATCTAGGAATCATCTTACTAATTACCCATTTCTAGTTAGATTTCGAAATTGAAGGATTGGGGAAAGCAATTCTTACCTCTTTGAAGCTCTAGCAACCCTTTGATGCGATTTCAAGGTTTGATTCAAGGTAGAGTAGTGAAATCCTTAGTCCTTCCTTTCCTCTTTATAGAATTGCTCTCCCCTCTCTCTAAAACACTAGAAAATGCCCAAAAATATGAACCCTAAACGAGTTAAATGAAATGGGAGTTGGGTTATAAAAACCCTCCAAATTTCGGACTGGGCTACAGACCAGGCTAGGCACGCTTTGTAGCGAGCTATAGACCCGGCTTCGCGAGCTAAATACCAGGCTTCGCGAGCTCTATAGAGAGCTAAATACCAAGCTTCGCAATGGATATAACACTGGCTAAAACGCTACAGACCTGGCTTCGCGAGGGATATAGCATGGTCTAGCGCGCTACAAACTTGGCTTCGCGAGGTCAAAATGATTCAACTCCCTAACACACTGTTCAATCCAATAAGTCCAAAAATACAATACATTAGCCTACCTTGACATCATGAAACCTTAGATTTCTTGGCGAACGTTTACGGGGCATTACATATATATATAATTATCTACGCTCACTGGGGTGTGTACAGACTCCGGAGGGGCTCCTTCAGCCCAAACATTATATAAAGCCAATATGACCTACTGCATGCGGGTAGTCCCGATCCACATAATAATAAAGCCTATAAGGCCTGTTGTAGGAGGGCAACCCCGATCCATAAAATAGTAAAGCCTATAAGGCATGCTGCAGGCGGGCAGCCCCGATCCATATAATAATAAAGCCACTAAGGCCTGCTGCAGGTAAGCAGCCTCGATCCATATAATAATAAAGCCAATAAGGCCTGCTGCAGGCGGGCAATCTTGATCCATATAATAATAAAGCCAATAAGGCCTGCTGCAGGTGGGCAACCCCGATCCATAAAATAGTAAAGCCTAAAAGGCATGCTACGACGTGCATCCCGATCCCATAAATATCCTTATAATGGATGAGCATGAGTGGGTATGAAATGTATATTTTAAAACAATTAATTTAACAGCAACATGACCCCATGGGTCCCAAAATATCGGCACATAGCCTAAACATGATCTTTAATAAGAGCCTCAGCTCAATTTCTCTAACACGTGGGAAATAATCAGATAATAACATGATTCTTTAAATTTTACAAGTCACAGTTTCAATGGTGTACGTCCGCCTTCTCATCAACTATCGTATGCGTCACCTCCAAACAATTCATATAGCACCAATTTGAGGATCCACACCCTCAAAACCATGTTTAGAAGTGTTACTTACCTCAAACTGTGTAATTTCTAACTCTGTTATGCCCTTTCCTCGAGAATTGGTCTCCGAAAACCTCGTATATAGTCACAATTAATTTGATTCAGTCCACACAATTATTGGAACTAATTCCATATCAAAATACTAATATTTTCCCACAAAATCCGAAATTACACTCAAACATCGCTCGTGGGGCCCACGTCTCGAAACCCGATAATAGTTACAAATCCGACAACCCATTCAATTACGAGTTCTACCATACTAATTTCACTCAAATCTGACTCCGAATCGGTATTCAAATCACAAAAAATTGTTTTATGAAATTTCTATAATTTCTCCCAAATTTCCATCTCAAAACACTGATTAAATGATGAAAACATTGATATATTCATGTATGTTAACCAAATCTGAGTTAGAATCACTTACCCCGATGAATTTCTTGAAAACCCCACAAAATAGCATCACAAACCAAGCTCTCTAGGTCCCAAAAATGAAATAATACCCTAGGTCTCGGTTATATAGTACACCCTCTGACCTCCCAATGTGCGGTCAACACATTTTCAAGTGCGGTCGCACATTTCCAAGTTCTGCGGTCGCACAAAAACTTGTGCGATCGCACTTCACAACCTCTCCACTACTAGGTTTCAGTACATTGACCATAACTTTCTCTATAGATGTTTAAATGATGATTTCTTTATCTTTATGGAAACTAGACACGAAGGGCTACAACTTTCATTTTTGAATAATCTCCAAATTTCTTGTGGATCAAAAGATATAAGCTTCCGAAGTCGGACCAACGAACCTGCAGAACACCCTGAAGTGCGGCCGCAGACAAAATTGTGCGTTCCGCATTGTTTCTCTGTGGTCCGCACATTTTCATCTGCTGCAGCACTTTTTCATCTGCTATAACACTCAAAAATGTGTCTTAGCACATGAAATTGTGTGGTCCGTACTTCCAACGTTCCAGAACAACATCAGAGTGCCGAAAAGCCCGGACTCGCTCAAAACTCATCCCGAAACTCATCTGAACCACTCGGGATCCCGTTCAAATATACCAACAAGTCCCGTAACATAATACGGACATACTCGGGGCTTCAAATCACGTCAAACAATATCAAAATTACAATTCACACCTCGATTCGGACTTATGAGTTTCAAATTTTTCAATTTACAAAACTCATGCCAAAACATATTAAATGAATCCGGAATAACTTCAAATTTGGCACATAAGTCATAAATGATATAACAGAGCTATTTCAATTTTCAAAACTCTCAATCCGAGTCCGATATCAATAAAGTCAACTCCCCGGTCAAACTTCCAACCTTAAATTTCTATTTTAGCTATTTCAAGCATAATTTAGCTACATGTTTTCAAATAATTTTTCGGACACGCTCCTAAGTCCAAAATCACCATACCGAGCTATTGGAACCATCAAAACACCATTTCGGAATCGTTTGCACAAAAAGTCAAATCGGTCCACTCTTTTTATTTAAGCTTCTAAACAAGGATTATTCTTTCAATTAAATCTCTAATCATCCGAAAATCATATCCGACAATTCACACAAGGCATAGTACACATTATGAAGCTGCTCAAAACTACAAATTGTCGAAAGGAGGGTAGATGTTCAAAACGACAAGTCGGGTCGTTACATTCTCCCTCACTTAAACATACGTTCGTCCTCGAACGTGCCAAACGTTGTTCCTAAACCTTCAAATCACTATTCCACCTTACCACACACATACCCGGGGGTGGTCCCACGTCATCCTATACTATATAGGCCTGACAACACCATATAACTGAAAATCACTAATTTAGCCTTAGCCCATTAACCTTGGAGTCCAATTTCCAACATCCAAAAATTTCTATTCAAGGCCCGAATCTCACATCTACACACTGTTTGAGTCTTAATAAGTTGTATTAGGCCTTAGCCATAACCCCATATATAATCACTTAACATACTACACAACTCGCATACTCGCAGCACCATTTCTGATCACAGTAACTACTCCAAACTAACCCGGTAATAGTATTAAACCCCATATCAAGCCAAACCTGGTTGCAAAACCTTCGCACACTACTGATATTTAAAGAAACACACGGAATCTCATAACCACTTATTAGATCAGCAAGTCATGGAGCTCTCTCTCCCCAACCAGAACCATAATCACTTTCTAAGCCGACTTTCAATATTATCCTTCCGAATATACTATAACCAAACCTGATAGTACCCATTCTAGGTCTAGTAAGCATATATTATTAAACACAACTATCCCACTGACATGACACACCAATACAACTCAAGCCACAACTGCGCAACCTTGTACCCAAAATGGAAGATGTCTCAAAATAGAGAACCGTATTACAAGTTCAACAAGCACCACCACAACTGCAATGCTTTAAGCTCATTATATATAGTAGAACCAAGACACAAAAATTTAATAAGAGTAACCAGCTCTTCTAGAGCTCATATTATTATCACTTTCACGGACAACTCATATGCTACAGTATCAATATCTGGACCCCCACAGACAACTCGCGTGCCAATAATATCAGTATATGGCTCCGCACGGACAACTCACGTGCCAATAATATCACTATATGGATCCTTACGGATAACTCACGTGCCAATAATATTAGTATATGAATCCGCACTAACAACTCACGTGCGAATAATATAATCTGTCTGGCATGGTCACGGGCCTCCAGTCCAAGCATATCATACAGGAGAAATCAAACAAGTACACATGTATATGATAAATGAAGTAGAATTCACATGCTCCTGGACTGGTATAAATAACACGCCATAGAGTAGGCATGTGCAAAGAGCGATATCACAACTCAAATCGGCAGGTTAACGCAGAATTAGTAACCACCCAGTTTATTTAGGGAATCAGCCTCTTTGTAACCTCAAGTATAGCCCAGATAGTTCTCAACAAAGGTACGAATACGAGAAACGTTATAATGTTACGCTTAACAGTCAACTCTAGGCATATCATAGCCTAATAATTCTTTCGAGTATGAATACTTTCTCTGATGCCCGCACAAGGGCTCAAACCTCGCATATATGTGCACTCATAGCTCGTAGCTATTGCAAACAATTAGCACAACTAGTGCCTCCACTGAGTTTAAATAAAACACTCACCTTAAACAGGCTGCAACCCTGAAACAATATGCTTTAGAGAAATCCCAGTCTCCAAATTCATAGAATACATGAACCACCGTAATTGATCCCAACTCCAGCACTCGAATGACTAACACGTCTTTCATGTACAATCATCCCACGAGGAAATTTTTCATAATTCTTTCGTTCCACATAGCAATAATTTGAATTTTAACAGTCTATCAACCAGGTGAGTACTACAATACCAATGAACATCTATAATCTAAACACAATGCGCCTTTTGAAATGCGCACCCTCCTCAGATATTACCGAGCAGTTATAACATTCATCTAAATATCTGAACCTAACCATTCTGTACAAAATTCGTGATCTTCCTTTCAAGAATGAACCGCCATCTTGTGCATGTAAATCTAAATCCTGCATAACATACCACATCTATCATGTGATAAGCACGAGAATCTCATTATAAATTGTGAGTCACCAGCAAATTACATACATTATTAGTTAGAAACCTTCTCTTGCTTCTTTCCAGGAGGAAATCACAATACACAATATGTTCCCCATATCGGTAAAAAATATTCAGCTCAAATCATGGTAGAAACTATCAACAACACTTTAAAATCCATTTGCACATATCCAAGCTATCAGAACTGAATTCCTCTAATTCAACCAAGCCACGCGGGTTGCCAAGTCCGAGAGTATTGCCAAAAAATACCTGTAAAGCCCTACCTCATCATAAAAACCCAACCATTTGTCCTAATTTCTCCAAGTTTCTTCTGAATTACCCACAAGTTGACATTTTTTATTGTCACAAGACATCCTAACATAAACCACACCTCCCTAAGGCCCATAAGCTACTGTATTCTTCTTAAGCACCTCCATAAATACCACAACCGTAAAACTCACTCTGAAAATACCTTATGTGAATTTAAAATTGTTACTCTTTTTTTTCTTATACTGAAATATAGAATCCATAGTCAAACAGAATTACCGCACGTCCCGATACCATCCAAAGTAAGTAATCGATTCTAGTGATATAGAAATTCGAAAAATTTCCAGTTGCCACATATACATTTTGAATCCATTAGAACCCTCTCGGGAGTCATCCACTCTGCTCAAATCTAATTTTCTCTGTCCCAAACGGGCCGAAATACATGTGCTCCTTTAGCACAATCAACACTCAAAGAACTAACCCTGCCTTAACATCACCAAACAAAATTCATACTTCGTACGCACTACATTCCTTAAAATAACCGCTTAATCATTCCATGATTTTTAAATTTTCATAAAGTGCAATGTAACCTGTATAAAGGAATTTCCTTACTCGATCCCAACCTCTGCAAGTTATAACTAATCCACAAGTATGTCTCAAACCAAAACTAAAATTTACATGTCACCATGAAATTAGACTGTCAACAGCAGGCTCCCCCACTTGGCTCAAAGCCATAGATTAAAATACATGATAACTAACAATACCCATACCGTATTACTGTCATGATATTGGAGTCAGTTCAACAAAAAATCTTCTCAAGCTTATACAACACCCACCATAAAATACCTCAATCATCCGCTAAGTTCGCATTTTTTATTGTGACAGTCAAGCCAACTTTCTCGACCAGATTCAAATTCAAATCTCAATACATATACCCCGTTGGGAGAAAAGAAACCCTTTACTCAACATTATAAAGAACACACATATGTAGATTATTCCGCAGGAGATAACCCACCTTCTTAGCCTCAAATTGGCATCTTGCTATACCCTTTCGCAACCACAATTACTACGGAATCATTTAATATTTCTGAGTTTGAACTCATCAACACGATATGAGATTTAATTTGTCCCATAATTTAACAACGTGAAAGATCCCTCAACACATTCATATTTGATACAATACCTCAAATCAAGATTCAAACCATCTTAACATATCCCACAATCATATCATACTTATCATATAGCCATTTAACCGCTCATCGAGCCACGAGTTCTTCTTGTAAGGACATTACCAGACATATGAGTTCAAATGTACACGTTATAACTTAAGCTACCGAGCTTAAGTTGCGGTCTAACCCTGGCCTCAAGTCCTCCAGACTGGCCAATCACCAAATCATAGAATACACATCTCAAACCTCGTTCATGGAATCACAAGCCAGCGATGCATAACTGAAACTGAGCTCTCACATACGCACACAAATGTGTGGAAGGAATTCAAAGAGTTATGTTTCAAACTGAATCAATTTCGCACGATAGAAAATAAGAAAGTAAAATTTTCCTAAGGGTTCGACAACCTCTCAAAGATAAGTACACATGTCTCTGTACCTATCCGCAAGACTCTACTAAACCTAATCATGACTCATGAGACCAATGGAACCTATGCTCTGATACCAACTTGTCAAGACAAAAGATCTCAAGTGTTGTGATGGTGCCTAACTCAATACTAGGCAAGCCGACAATCCTAATGAACCACCATATCTTTTAAATTTGAAAATATAATAATTAAATTCAGCAGAAAAAATCTCACAAATACAAATATAAATACTCTCAAAACCCGGTGTCATTGAGTACATGAGCATCCAAATGAATACAAAGTCTGACAGATAAAAATCACTGTCTGAAATATAGAATAATACAATAACTAAACCGGAAGGGAATCAAGTTTGTGGATGTCAAACAGCTACCTTGATAGTCTCCAACAGAAATAACTCTGAAATCTAGAAGTCGTTGTATCCGAGAGCATGAGGATCTGCACAAGAGGTGCAGAGTGTAGTATGAGTACAACCAACTCAATAAGTAACAAGACTAACCACTGGGCTGAAAGTACTTACGAGCTCTATAGGTACAGTCCAATACATAAATAATGGTACAGAAATGTAGGCAGGCTTTCAAGTTCAACAATTAAAGTCATTACAAGCAAAATAAATCAATACTTCATGATATGAGGAATGTGAAATCTCAGTGGAAAGACTTTCTGTACTACTAGTCACAAATCATTCGGTCACTCGGTACTATCTATGGCCAATCCAGCCCAGGGATATTCCACCCCGTATATATATTCACATCGACTGACAGTCAGTCCCTCAGTACCGTATAAGGCCAATCCAACCCTGGGATAATTTACCCCTACATGTAAATGATACAGACAAGATCCATGTCCAGGGAAAATTCATCACAATATAAATAAATAAGGGAAGTCCATGCCCTGGGAAGTCCATCCCGAATATATATATAATCATCTACGCTCACTGGGGGTGTGTACAGACTCTAGAGGGGCTCCTTCAGCCCAAGCGTGATATAAAGCTGATATGGCCTACTACAGGTGGGCAATCTCGATCCGTAAAACAATAAATCCTATAAGGCCTACTGCAGGCGGGCAACCCCGATCCATAAAATAGTAAAGCTTATAAGGCATGTTGCAGGCGGGCAGTCCCGATCCATATAAGAATAATAAAGCCAATAAGGCCTGCTGCAGGCGGGCATCCCCGATCCATATAATAATAAAGCCAATAAGGCTTGTTACAGGCCGTCAACCCCAATCCATAAAATAATAAAGCCAATAAGGCCTGCTGTAGGCGGGCAACCCCGATCCATATTATAGTAAGGCGTAAAAGGCCTGTTGCAGCGTGCAACCCGATCCCATAAATATTCTCACAATGGATGAGCATGACTGAGTATGAAAGGTATATTTTAAAACAATTAATTTAATAGCAAAATGAACCAATGGGTCAAAAAATAACGGCTCGTAGCCCATAATTTAACTTTTACAAATTCATAGAATTTATTCAAGTCACGGTTTCAATGGTGCATGTCCACACGCTCGTCAACTATCGTGTGTGTCACCTCCAAACAATTCATATAACATTAATTCGGGGATTCATACCCTCAGAACCAAGTTTAAAAGTGTTACTTACCTCAAACCGTGTAATTTCTCACTCTGTTATGCCCTTGCCTTGAGAATTGGTCTTTGAAAGCCTCGTATATAGTCACAATTACTTTGATTCAGTCCACACAATTATAGGAATTAATTCCATATCAAAATACTAATATTTTCCCACAAAATCCGAAATTACACTAAAAAATCGCCTGTGGAGCCCACGTCTCGGAACCCGACAAAGTTACAAAATCTGACAACCCATTCAATTACGAGTTCAACCATACTAATTTCACTCAAATCCGACTCTGAATCGATATTCAAATCCCAAAAATTCGTTTTATGAAATTTCTACAATTTCCCCCAAATTTTCATCTCAAAATACTGATTAAATGATGAAAACAATGATATATTCATGTATGTTAATCAAATCAGGGTTAGAATCACTTACCCCGATGAATTTCTTGAAAAACCCACGAAATATCATCACAAACTGAGATCTCTAGGTCCCAAAAATGAAATAATACCCTAGGCCTCGGCTATATTGTACACCCTCTAACCTCCCAATGTGCGGTCGCTCATTTCCAAGTTCTACAATCGCACAAACAATTGTGCGACCGCACTTCACAGCCTCTCCACTACCAAGCTTCAGTAAATAGTCCATAACTCTCTCTACAGAATTCCAAATGATGATTTCTTTACCTATATAGAAACTTCACACGAAGGGTTACAATGTTCGTTTTGAATCATCTCCAAATTCCTTGTGGATCAAAAGATATAAGCTTCCGAAATCGGACCAACGATCCTGCAGAACACCCTGAAGTGCGGCCGCAGACAAAATTGTGCGATTTGCATTTTTCCTCTACGGTCCGCACATTTTCATCTGCTACAGCTAAGGGTGGCAAGTGGGCCGGTCCAGGCCCGGGACCGGCCCGGGACCGCGGACCAAACGGGCTAAAAGGGCCAGGACCGTTTGACCCGGTTTTAGTGGGCCTGGGCCGGTCTTGTGGGCCGGTCCTATGATTTGGGCCCGCTAGGGCCCGGTCCCTTAGCGGGCCAAACGGTCCCAACAGTTAGTTTTTTTAAAAAAAAACATTGTTTTTAAAAAAACAATTGCCGTTGGGCTATAAAAAAATAGCCGTTTGCTATTTATAAAATAGCCATTTAACCCCCCAATTTTGTTTTAATCCCAAACTTTTTATAATTACACTTTTTCCCTATTTTCAACTATAAATACCCCATCATTCTTTCATTTTTTCTTATATACTATACTATATATACGATGTATATATAGTATATAAGATGTATATATAGCTTATCGAATATAGCTTATTACTTATATATATATACTATATATACANTTTTCAACTATAAATACCCCATCATTCTTTCATTTTTTCTTATATACTATACTATATATACGATGTATATATAGTATATAAGATGTATATATAGCTTATCGAATATAGCTTATTACTTATATATATAT
>AWOL01S0013881.1:2883-15792 GCA_000715115.1 Nicotiana otophora
TTAATCTTTAGATTTATTAATAAACCTTACTAGTCACAACCTTAGTGATAAGAATGTGGAGTTAGAAAAGGAAATGAAAAGTGAAGGACAAAACCTAGGAAGAATAGGAATTGATTAGTAGAAGAAAAAATGAAAGAATTTAAGAAACCCAAAACCCACTAGAATAAGGAAAGAAGTTACCTTAATCTTCAAGAACTAGGATCCTCTCTTCTTATTTTCTTTCTTAACTTTGAAACCAAATAATACTTGAATTTTGAAAATAAAAATGAGCAATAACACTTCTTTTTTGTTTGGGCTGATTTTCGTTTATTTTTTATACAAGAACTTTCCAAGATTATCAAGATTGAAATCTTGATTAGCCTATGCTCTGATACCACTTAAAAACAACATGATAGGGGTCCAAGAGTTACTAAAGAAAAGCAAGAAAAGCTTACGGAAGCTAAAAGAAAATAAACAAACGAAAAATAATTAAATTAAAAATAGATTGAATTCAAGAAGAGTTTCTTGAATTCAAGAAGTTTATTCTTGAAGTTAAATCCTAGCATTAACAATTAGCTAACGAACAACTAATCGCCTTTGGTAGAGAATTAAAAATAAGAGAGAGATTGTGAAACACGGCATCTTTATAATAACAAGAACAACAATAAGCCTAAACTTATCACCTTTCTTGAATACCTAGAAGTGATCTAAGATTTCGAAAAGGGTTTAATCTTACCACCTTAAGTTGATTCTCGATGGTTGAAGAATAAATCTAAATGTATCCACACACAAGGGTAAAAAGCAAATCGCACTATTTTTGTTGATATTGTCTATCATGATCTTCCTATAAATAAAGAATAAACCCCTTTATATAGAGAGGGACTCACTTAATTCTACCAAAAAAAAAATAAAGAAAATCCTAACTACTTTGGGCAAAATGTCCAACTACCTTAGGATATGATGTTGAAAGTCCAAAACCAATCTTGGAAATCTTAGAAATCTTTGAAAAAGAAATAAAATCCTAACTACTTTGGAAACAATTTCCAACTACCATCGGATATGATCTTGAAAGTCCAAAACCGATCTTGGACTTGGAAAGCTTGAAGGAAATTTGCAAGCAACTTCGCACCAACATGCACTCAACTTCTAGCACGACTATTGTACCCTTCTTTGACATAAATTAGGACTTATTGGGATGCACATTTTGACACATTTTAGGTTCCAAAATGGTCCAAAATTGCACTGATTAGGACCTTCTTCAAAGGATGTCTCTTGGGATCCAATATTCCTCTTCTTGGACATAAATTTGGGCCATAAAACCATTGTAACACCTAGCCAATTCATATCCTTTATCCTTGAGCTTTTTCTCCCAATTAACAACTTCTTTATTTGCACTTGGAGTCTAATTACCTTATTTTGCTACTCTTTAGCTTGACATCTTGTTAAAGGCCCTCTTTGAGATTCCTAAGATTTATCCTTCTCCTTGAATATAGTTGAGCTTCCTAGGATTCTATCATCCTACCCCCACTGCCCACACTTTAGAGTAGCCAGTCCGTGTTTAATAGGTTCCGAGAGTTATGCTAGCACAACTTGTTAATTAGGTTTAGCATGATCTCATGCTAGAGGCATCTGAGGAGGAGCAACTAATACTTGAGAGGTTCAAGAAGTATCACCCTCTTACTTATGATGGTGCACTTACTGAGGATGCACATGGTTTTCTAGACAAGTGCCATTGTATTCTGCACACCATGGGTGTTGTGGAGATGAGCGGAGTCACCTTTACTATATTTTAGTTGTTAGAAGTAGCATATAGGTGGTGGTAGGCTTACGAGGAGGGTAGTCCAGCTGATGCAGCCCCACTCACTTGGGGTCAATTTCTAGAGATGTTTTTTAGAGAGTTTGTTCCCCGGACCCTTCGGGATGCATGGCGCACAGTGTTTTAGCAGCTGCGTTAGGGGACTATGTCAGTGTCAGAGTATTCCCTCAGATTCAGTGAGTTGTCCCAACATGCGCCTGCTTTGGTTGNTGTTACTACAACAAAAGATTGATTTTATAGATTCAATGACGGACTCAGTTATGGTATTATATTTAACATGACTCGGGAGTTGGAGACAGATACTCTATTTTAGAAGTTTGTGGAGATCGCTCGAAGGTTTGAGGGTATGTGGGGCCAAGAGAGGGAGGATGTCATGACCCAAACCGATGGGCTGAGACGGGCACCCGGTACCTTATTCAACCGAGTACCAGTATAACGTATCTTTTCGTATCACTATCATAGATAACTGAGCCGGAGAGGCTACTGTGAGATACTAGAATACAACATGTAATACCAACTTATACATAAGACATACAGTCCTATAAGACCAAAATAACCACTCGTACACTGAACATAGGATGATAAGGCCATAATCGATTATGTACATGACATATGTCTACAAGCCTCTAAGAATACATAATTTTTGTAAAGATCATGACTGAGCCCCGCCATACCAAACAATACACGTCTAAATCATACTGAAAAAATAAGTAACTTTGTAGCAAATGGAGTGCACTAACATCTTCCGCCGAACTGGTAGCCTGCTTGGAGGGCTCTCGACCTGTCTATTGGGACCTGCAGGCATAAAATGCAGTGTCCCTAGGAAAAACGGACGCCAGTACAAATAATATACCGAGTATGTAAGGAATGAAAATCAGTAAACAATAGACAAGAGAAAACATGGAGTAAAAGACTCGACATGTATGTCCGAATAATTCTGTGAATCATTAATATTTATAATGTCTTGCATATGCATATAGAATGTCATACCATGCATAGGTATATGCGTACATAAGATCATCAAGCCTCTAAGGGCATCACATCATATCATTTTGGCCACTGTGGGAAAATCATCAATGTATACTGGCTGATCAGGTGGCGGTGTGTATATAATGCCGTAACCTTTTCACATATCCCATATACATATAATATACATATATATGCGTATATAACACCATATATTCATGGGTCAATATGTGTATATAAATGAATGCAATGCATGAGAATTATGTCAATAAATTCTCTCGGAATGTCATAATAACATTATGCCTTTGAGTAATATCATAAAATAAATTTTTTTCAACTTACGTATTTTTCTGAGACCCATGAACAGACGATAGAATAATAAGACATATGGGGATTAAAGAACATAGGCATCTCTAATACTTCTATGAATAAAGTTATTTATGAAATTTGTGCATTTGCCCGTTTCGTTCGTGTCGTATAGATCATGCCAACAAGAAATAAGGGATAGCCTTAACATACCTGAACTGATTCTCTTAACAATCCATGTAACATATGTCTTTTGCGAAGAACATGTAACGGCATATCGAATTAGGGAAAAATCTGTATGATATTCTTGGGAAATATTGTATCGTGCTCCCTTAGAACTGCGATAACATTAGGTAGACTTCATATGAAATCTTTGAATCAATTTCGTTGCTATTGCAACATTAGCTTTGCTGAAGCTTGTTACGTTGCTATGAATATATCTCTCTTTTGTGAATTATATCAAAATCTCATATAACTTTGTTGAATTAGAGAAGTCTTTCATGACTTTGTTGAAGCTGAAGTTGCCCTTTTCCAATTCTTTGTGAATTTGAGATTCATTCATAAGCAAGCATAAGTATAAGCATATGAAAAAGTCTCTTAATATTGCGGTTGTGGGACCCACTCTTGTGGATGACTTGGCAACCTATTATTCTAAATATGCCACCTATATGTGAATTTAAGAGTCTCATTTTTGTGATTTTGTGGGTTGCCACGTTAAGGATTAAATCCTTATCCAACAATTATCCACTTATTTCCTTAATTAGTTTGTTAATTTCCCATTAACTAATTACCCACATAATTAGAAATTATCTCAAATTACTTAAAGTACTATTCACTTTTAATACACTTTATACACCTCACTATCATGGCCATGTGGTACCCTGTATGGCACTAGTCCATAAATACCGGGTATTTTAGCTCCGGCCGTATTTTATCCCAAAATGTCAAACTTTGACGAAACTTATTTCCTTCGATTCGGTTACCCTCTCACCTTCAAGAATTTACTTATCACTTGTTTGAAATAGCATAATGCTTATAAACTCAAAATAATCACATTCACGAACTTACGACGAAACTTTAACGTACGAAAATGTGGGATGTAATATCTCATTTCCAAGCTTTCATCAAGTTACTTATGGCGTATTTTTACGTAAGAAAACATGGGGTGTAACATCATTCCCCCATTTGGAATATTCGCCCTCGAATGTTGACTGATGCACTTATCATTTCCATAACTTATGTCTTCTGAATACTTTAGTATTCTCCTTGCCATCTAGGTAACTGTTCTGTGAATAATCCCAAAGTCCAGGGCATTCCACCCTTTAGACCTCTTTCTCATACCATGACTTGTGGTTGGAATCCTTCTAATATCGTAACTATTGCTACCTTCTATCATGCAGTTTGTACGACTCTGACCTTGTAAGTGTGCCTATGAGACTCTTCTCTTCTTTTCCCTCCGGCTTTTAGCCAATCTCTAGGCCTCACTTTGTAAACATATACAGAATTATGACAAGTTGTCCCTCTGGGCATTTATGGGTATACTGAAGTTCTTTGCTCGATACATTTGTTGAACTTACGAATATTGTTATACCTTATTTCATAGCTCTGTTTATCCATCCGTATGACTTTACTACATCTATTTAGGTCATACTATACCATAACTCTTACTACGATTTATCGTTACTAAGGTCTGCTACCAAACTCCAGGTTCCTTTCGTTACTTATCCCATATGCATAAATCTAAGTAATTTAATGCTTCTTCACTATTGTTCATCTTAAAAAAAACGGCCTAATCTCATCTCATACTTTGTGACTTTTATCCATCCATTGTTGATTCACCTCAATATTGTTTTACAATATACCGCTGATAACTTGAAACTTCTCATGTAATACCTTGCCACTAGAGCTTACGTTGCATCGAGGAATATTTGAAGTGATTTTCCTGATCCATTTAGTGGCGATACTATACTTCAATAAACGTATTTTATAGTATCCCAATGTGATTCACTTACGTGGGTATTTTAATCCCGTACAATTCATGAAATCCTCTTCAAATCATTACTCAATCGAAGGCCAAAACGTCATCCTTTATCTATCACAATTACACCCTTATTCTATTACCAGGGCAGCATTCCATCTCTTTTAAATTCTAGTAGTCTTAGAATCCTTTGAGTATATTCAGGCTATACTGAGCTTTCTGTAATTCTTGTTCTCATAGACTTAATCCCGAGGACTTATCCCTTATCGTCACCTTCACACTTGCCTTTTCTTATCCTTACTCATGTCTTCCTAAAACCTTGTCGCTTTACCATACTTTAACATACGACCTATGCACATCTATTTATATTACTCGCAACCTTTTTCAACTTGCTTACACCATAGATTTCCTTGCGTTATTCTAGAACATCAAGCGAGATATCACATCGTCTGTAACTCTTCTTTACTCTCTTGACTAGGCCTCTCGATACCTAGAAACCATAGGGTGGAAGATATGCCACTGACAATGCCTCTACCATTCCTGGATACTTACTCCCAGCACTTCTAACCTTCTATATGCAGTATGGATTATTCGCAACCTTCTACATTTGAGTATCTCGTACGTTGTTCACCTTTACCTTACTTACCTTAAAATCTAGCATCACATCTTCTTTCTTGTTCATGACCTTCCTTACACAAAGGTATAATTCACATCCACAACTTGAAGCTCTATTATAATACTTGCAACCTTGGTGCATACACGATCCGGTGGAAGCTTCATACTAACTTCTTATGAGGTTGGTACTCTTCTAACCGGCTTTTTCGTAGGGCCATTTAGAATATGGCTATTGTACTATTTGTCTTGTACCTCTGATATTAAGAGTGATTCCTTTATGTTCTCAATCACAATTTCTATATTTTTCTGGGTCCAATGATCGGACTCCTGGTTTACTTGGTTGATGTAACTCTTTAGTTTCCTCTTCCCTCTGATCAACCTTTATGTAAGTTTAAGCTATCTTCCGATATGCGGCTCAATTCTTTCTTTTAACTTATACAAGAATCTTCTACGCCTGTATGTATGATTGACAACGTATATGCTGCATGTATAAAACTCCAAACTCTTAAGTGCGTTCATATTGTAACTAATTCTGGATCATTAATCGAATAATTCTTTTTATTCCTTCTCAGATTTCTTTAAATATAAGACATTACTTGTCTTGGCCTTTCTGCCACCTTGTTGCGTGCATACTTAGTTTATCTTAGTTCCTACGCATGTTGGAATTCTATACCACTCATATGATCTTGGATATCACTTCTGATTTTACTTCCCATTTATTAGCCACGGTAGGTGCCATTTCCTTATGGAGTACATACAATGTCGTTGTGAGACTTTTGTTATAAGACCATTCCCTCTTTAGGTCACTGAACTTAAGGTCGAAGCCTTCTTCCTTATTTCCTCAGCTAGTCTTTCATTGTAGTATTTAGGGAGGATCCTCTGACTCTTGTAAAGCTACGAGCTTATTACACCGAATACTCGACGGAATTGTTGATGTCCTTCCTCGCCTATAATTCTCCGTAGTTTACACTCATGTGCTTGTAGGGTTGCTTCTGAACTTGATGTTATGACTGTCTTCCCAGTGGCATTCTCTTTTATTTCCCTAACATTTACATGTTACTTTAACTGCCCCAACTCCTATCTGAATATTTCTCAAGGGTCACGATATCATTACCTGCGAGACTGAATTCCCCATGTTGGGGTTCACTAAGTTCATCTTGCCCAATCTGATGATTTGCTTATAACCTCCTATCTAGCCAAAACTAGGCTCTTCCTGAATCAACTACCAACTACTCGTTGGCCCATTCTCATACAAATATTCCACGTAATCTTTCTTGGGTTATTTCCTTTGTTTTAACTTATGTCTAGCACATGCTCCTTCTCTATCAATAACATCTCGGGCAGGAACCCTTACTTTCTCTCCTTGNCCTGTAACCTCCTGTCTAGCCATAACTAGGATCTTCCTGAGTCAACTGCCAACTACTCGTTGGCCCATTCTCATATCAATATTCCACGTAATCTTTCTTGGGTGATTTCCTTTGTCTTAACTTATGTCTAGCACATGCTTTTTCTCTATCAATAACATCTCCGGAAGGAACCCTTACTTTCTCTCCTTGACGTCGTGTTTGTATAATGTTTTGGAATCGTAGCATATCTGTAGGATTTGAATAAGTGCAGTCTCATTCCTTTTTGATTTTTATCCTATTCTTCCTTTACCATTCCATAATTACTAGAACCATTTAATTCTGACTTCATACCACATCACTTCATATTCCCCCCTTTAGGGGAACACTAAGATTTGGAGCTACGACAATTTACGTATAGATGTTTTACCTCTTCATCTTTGGCGTCTTTTCACATCATCGATGATCCTTATTCGCCTTGCGATAATCCTTCTGTACCAAGAATAACAAAATTCCTTACTCGCAAGGGTGACACTTAGTGTAACTGGCACATATAGTTCCTTAAGCGTAACTTTACTCAACTTGCTTGCTTTAGGGAAGCGTTTTCCTGAATGACCTTTAAAGGGTATTCTTCGGTCATCCATTCCATTATCGTCGGTATGCAATCTCTGAAATTCTCATGATGCCGACTATTTCTCAGTCCCTAGTTCATGTTTAGTTTATCTTGTTCATCAGTCCATGCTGATTTCTTATTACTCTAGGTCTAACTTTTCCTTTTGGTAATCACGTTGGAGTCACGAACTTATTTTTCAACATGAGGATATGACTTTATGGACTATATTCTTTTGTTGTCTCAAGGCCTGTCACCTCTCGTCTTTTCCTTCAGTTGACTATAAACTGTGTAATACTGTCATCTTTTTTATCTACCTTTGTCATCCATGTATCATATCTTACTCATAATGCTTCATTGACTCTCTTCTTATTTCCCGCTAACATCTATGGCTATCACTTTATTCTGAAAACTCATACAAGACAGTCTTTTGCTTTTAGCTCCCCTTACCCCATCCATTGGCTCTTTGGGTTGCCTAACATTCTTTCTCCACTAGGGACGAGAGCTACATTAAGTTAATATTTTTTCCTTCAAGGCTTCCAATGCCTATCTTTGTAGTATTCATATCTAGCTGTACTATTTTAGAGTGCACCCTCTGGGTGTCTCACAAGGAGATCTATTAGCACATTTGCAATAACCTTCGGAAATGTCAGATAACGCTAACAATCTATCCACCATTTTGCGTTACCCTAACCCCAGCTAGATCCTAGCATCCTGCCTTCTCTTATACTAATTCTGTTAGCCACCAAAGGCATAAATGAGATGGGTGTGACCGATTGTACATACCTCTACTACTGTTGAAGGTAACTGAAAATGCTTATATCTCCCTTCCTGAATGGTAAATAATGATAATCTTCACTAGTTGGGTACCTCGTACCCTTTTCATCTTGCTTCTTTTACCTGTTGAAGCTTGTATCTACCTTCTGAATCTCTCGTTGCTTTGTTTTTTTTACCATATGGGTGGATAGATATTCATGCCTTAGGGATCCTTTTACAGAAGCTTACACATCTTAGTACACACATGATCTGCTGAATATCTCATATTTATTCATCATAAGCGTGATGCAAAAATCGAGCTCCTCTGACTCAATTCTTCCACAGCTATATCTCTTACCGACCGTCTTTCTAGATGTAGGCATCGTCGTATTATGAATACGATAGAGTTTAGGAAATTGAGTTCTTACAACTAAGCTCTACCACTTTTGTCACGACCCTAACCGATGGGCCACGACGGGCACCCGGTACCTTACTCAACCGAGTACCAACATAACGTATATTTTTGTATCATACTATCATAGATAACTGAGCAGGAGAGGCTACCATGAGATAAGTAGAATACAATATGTAATATAAACTTATACATAAGACATACAGGCCTATAAGACCAAAATAACAAGTCATACACTGAACATAGGCCGACAAGGCCATAAAATCTTTTACGTACATGACATCTATCTAGAAGCATCTAAGAATACATAATTATCATTAAGGTTGGGACAGAGCCCCGCCATACCAAACAATACACATCTAAATCATACTGATCAAACAAGCATCTCCGTAGCAAATGGAGCGCACCAACATCTTTCGCTGAACTGATAGCCTACATAAAGGGCTCTCGAAGTGTCTATCGGGACCTGCGGGCATGAAACGCACTGTCCCCAGGCAAAAGGGACGTCAGTAAAAATAATATACCGAGTATGTAATGAATGAAAATCAGTAAACAATAGACATGAGAAAACACGGAGTAAAAGACTCAACATGTATTTTCGAATAACTCTGTGAATCATTAATATTTATAATGTCATGCATATGCGTATATAATGTCATACCATGCATAGGTATATGCGTACATAACATCATCAAGCCTCTGAGGGCATCCCATCATATCATTTCGGCCACTGTGGGCAAATCATCAATGTATACTGGCTGATCAGGTGGTGGTGCGTATATAACGCCGTAACCTTTTCCCATTTCCCATATACATATAATATACATCTATACACGTATATAACACTATCTGGTCATTGGTCAATGTGAATGTATAAATGAATGCAAGGCATGAGAATTATGTCAATAAAATCTCTCGAAATGTCATAATACCATTATGCCTTTGAGTAATATCATGAAATAAATTTTTTTCAGCTTACGTATTTTTCTGAGACCCATGAACAGACGATAGAATAATAAGACATATGGGGATTCAAGAACATAGGCATCTCTAATACTTCTATGAATAGAGTCATTTATGGAATTTGTGCATTTGCTCGTTTCGTTCGTGTCGTATAGATCACGCCAAAAAGAAAGAAGGGATAACCTTAACATACCTAAACCGATTCTGTTGACAATCCCTCTAACACACATCTTTTGTGAAGAACATGTAACGGTAGATCAAATTATGTAAAAATCCGTATGATATTGTTGGGAAAGATTTTATCGTACTCCCTTAGAACAACAATAACATTAGGTAGACTTCGTATGAAATCTTTGAATCAATTTTGCTGCTATTTCAACATTAGCTTTGTTAAAGCTTGTTACGTTGCTATGAATATATCTCTCTTTTGTGAATTATATCAAAATCTCATATGACTTTGTTGAATTAGAGAAGTCTTTCATGACTTTGCTGAAGCTGAAGTTGCCCTTTTCCAAATCTTTGTGAATTTGAGATTTGTTCGTAAGCAAGCATTAGTATAAGCATAGGAAAAATTCTCTGAAAGTCTAAGGACAACATAGACATATACATGGTTATGGAAGGCAAGTAGAAATATTGAAGAATCAAGATAAGTGCAACATAACAAGAACACACAAGGGACATTTATCATGTGTCATATTATTTCAAAATGAAACAATTATCATCATCAAGCTAACTGTGCCATCATATGAGCTTCAGGAAACAGGTAGAGGTATCATCATATTGGGGAAATGTTTTAAGAATGTCAAGTAAGGGGTTTCAAGTATAGTGAAACTTAACAACAACACTTTACCTTAACAAATATGATATCATAACATAAAAACTCTTATCCATACCTTATAGCTTAAGCTAAGTGTATAACAATCTCAGAATATACATAAAAGTGCTACAAAGATCCAACTTTCTTAGGGCATGCTTACATGAGAAGTCATGAGTTCAATCAGATGATTAATAAGCTTATAAAATCAACAGAACCACAAAGACATGTCAAAGAGATAAAACTAGCTTAAAGGTCATGAGCCAGTGTACCTAAACTAAGATAACAATCTGGCCAAATCACTATCATTGTATTATTAAAAGAACATTAGAAACTAAATATCAGGGGGACTTGGGAGTTTTTAGGCTATTTTTAATACTTACAATAGAGGTAGGTTATCAAATGTCATTACGATCAATACATAACTCTAATTTCTATAACTTAAGGAAGTTCATAATCTCAGAATCTATTTAACAATCATTAATAAACACATAAAATAGTCAAGAATGAACACATTGCTAACGACATCATTCAACAAGAGGTAATAGCTCGATTTATGTTCGGTAATTCTAACTAACAAAAGAAGAATAGGGTCGAGGTTTTGCTAACCTCCTTTGGAGCACCAAACCAAATGGGTATTCAAATTAGCCGTTTTGGCAGCCAAAAGATTAAGCTTTCAACTAGTAACGAACTCAGAACCAGAAAGAGAGATATAGATTTAGTAAGAACTCAAACTTTAATTGAAAATTCCTAAACATCACTATACTGTATTAATTTATCAGATGTTAGGTATTGGTGTGTTCTTGTTGAGATCATTGAAGGCTGCTATTTATAGTGGCCATTGAGCCTTAGGGTTTCAATAGATTCAAGTAATGGTAGTGGAGAGTGACGATGAACTGATTATGTGAGCAATATCGAGTGAAATCAGAGAAGACATATGTGAGAGAAGTGATAGTTTTTACATAAGATAGGGGAATTGTCCGTTGAAATCAAAAGCCACCGGATAAATCCCCAATGTCCAAGGGTCACTATGCATGACCTCTGGACCAAGAATAATGATGATAACGCTAAAGCGATAGCCATGTATGCCATAGATTTGCAAGGATGAAGGAAAATCAGACGAGTTGATGTTTCGTCTTTTAGGTATAGGGTTTCAAATTGGGGTTTTTGAATTTAACGATAGAAATGGAGAAATCGGCTAGATAAGCGATGTAGGGGGAAGGGGATGATTTGAAGACTGAATTTGTTACCTTGCACTAATTGGTGCAAGGTCTGTTATTGATTAGGGTTGATGGAGTTTTAGAGACGGAAAAGAGAAAAGGGAAACTAGGGCGGTTGTTTTGGCAATGAATGAGTTAGGACTGGAGGGTATCTCGGAGTTAAAAATGGGAGATGGAACGAGAGCCATTAGATCTGTTAATCAAAATCTCCGATTGCCATTACATCTCTCACAAAGGCTAGAAATGCATCACACCCCTTCCCAACCATCCGTTGTGACTTAAGGAAAGACACCACCTTATTAGGCACATAATCCAAACTACCCCTCCACTCCAACCACAACAACCATGGCATAGCCAATGTTACCGTCTTGGCATGACAATCAGGAATAACATGATAGGGAAATAACTAGTCCATGCCCAAAATAACAACAAAGTCTACCATACTGAGAAACAATAGATCTACTCTGGTCTCAAACCTGCCCAGAACAACTAAAAATGACTAATACACATAGTCAACAACAATGGAATCCCCCACAAGCGTGGACACATAAATAGGAGAACTCAAAGAATCACGTGATATACACAAATATAGAGCAATGTAAGATGATACATATGAATAAGTGGAGCCTGGATCAAATCAGACTGATGAATCTCTATGACAAACCAGAGCAATACCTATGATATCTGAGTCTGATGCAACCACCTCTGTCATACTAGGGAAATCATAACATCTATCCAGGCCTCCCCCTCTAGAGCAACCCCTACCCACCTGACCTCTACCACTAGCTGGCTGAGCAGGTGGAGTGGCAACTACTGCGGTAACCATGGCCTAAGAAGTCTAGGGACCTTGTGGAATAAGTAGAGCTTGAGTAGTATGTGGAGGTGCACCCATCTTGAGTCTAGGGCAGTCCCTCACCATATGACGAATATCACCACACTCAAAACAAGCTCTCAGAGGACGTGACTGCTGAAACTGGCTCGTGCCTGGTCGGCTGGACTGACCGCTGAAAGCACCTCATGCTGGAGGTGCACTAGACAGTGGTGGTGCATAATGGGCAACCTGATATCTAGGAGTAGCCGAAATACACTGGAAGATGGAAGTGATAAATAAACATGATGTCTCACATAGTC
>AWOL01S0013881.1:25512-41760 GCA_000715115.1 Nicotiana otophora
TAGCGGGCTCACCATAATCTGCTGCGCAGAAGATCCCTATCAAAGATCCATATCATCCTGTAGAAGTATACCTGCATCCAATAAAACATGCAGCGTCCCCAAAAAAAGGGACGTGCGTACATGTGGAATAGTACTCGCATGTAAGGGCAACAGAACAATATATGAAATGATGGTAATTCAAATAAGAGGCAAACAAAGTACATCAAGAACTACGAAATATCCCATAGATTAACATTTCAAGTCTCGTTATGCTTACATCATTTTAAACTTCGTTTAGGATTAACTGTGCCATGTGAACTATGCGTGAAATACATAATATAAAGTAATTAAAACAATATGTACAAACAAGGCCAATGAAAGTGGCACATAATGTCTGCGTTAACAATGCGTCTCACTAGATCGTCCATATCCCTCTCTTATCTTACACCTATACATTTCACCTGCGCATTTCATAGATCGTTCACATTGTTTATTTACACAATACACTTGTGCATTTCATAGACCGTTCACAATGTTTACTTAGACAATACACATGTGCGTTTCATAGACCGTTCATAGTATAATCTATACAATACACGTGTGTGTTTCATAGACTGTTCACAATGTTTACTTACACAATACAGCTGTGCGTTTCATAGACCATTCACTGTATTTACTTACATAATACAAATACACCTGTGCATTTTCTGGACTGTTCACAGTGTTTACTTACACAATACACCTGTGTGTTTCATAGACCGTTCACATTATTCACATATCATACACCTATGCATTTTCATAATCCGTCCATTGGATAACATACTACATTATATACCTATGCATTTCGTAGCTCGTTCATAGGGTTCACATATATCATTATACACCTATGCATTTCATAGCCCTTTCATAGGGTCACATATTACATTACAATACACCTATGCATTTCATAGATCATCCATAGGATTACATATAATATTACACACCTATGCGTATCATTGACCATCCATAGTGTTCACATATCATGTTGTGCACCTATGAATTTCATAGACCATCCATAGGATTCACATATAAAACATGATACACCTATTCATTTCATACACCGTCCATACGGTTCATTTATATTATACACCTATGCGTTTCATAGACTGTCCAAAGTGTTTACTTACATAATACACCTATGCGTTTCATAGACCATTGAGGATCATAACACATCATTATGAACATGACCATATATAAACCCAAAGCGACATGGCTAGCGCTACATTTAAGGTCAAAAGTTCTCGTATCATTTGAAAACTTCATATTCATGTTCATACTCATCATAGAGGAACACAACTCATTAAGTTAGCATACATATGGTAAATCAATAAGTCAATTTCAATGGCACATGGCCCAAATACGTTATCCATAAGATTTATTGTCACTTAGCATAGGACATCCCTCTTCCACTTCATTATATACTCTCTTGTCATCTTAAGGTCATTAGCTAAGTTCATGATTCTTGAGGACTTAACATCAAAGTCATTTACATTAATTATTTTTGTAGCATACATACTATGATTGAAACCATAGGGATATACAACACATCGTAATTCTCATTTTGGCAAAATGACCACATTTCATGTTCAAACCACCACTTACTTGTACTTGCCATGGGTGATCATAGGACATCAAGAATATTTAAAATATTAGGAACACCATAACCTCTCCTCATGAGGGCATAGGAGCTTATAACATATTGGAAACATAAGTACAAATACGTTCATCTCATAACCTTTCACACAATATATCAGTTCTCAATTACTTTAACTACTTATACCATCATTATTTCATTGGCTCCCTTAGCCATACATATTATGCTTCATTCACGACACTGTGGCCGTATATCATATTCCGCACTTTCATTTCTTTACTTTCAAGGATTGTCATCATAAACATCATCATATAGAATAATCTTGAAATGTCATTCCCCAAAAGGGCAATACACAATTTCAAATCATGAATATGTAAGAACTCAAAACATATTGGAAATACCTAGCAAGCATAGCATTAGTTAGAACAACCACATTTGGACATGACTTGAGTAGATAAGCTTTTGGATAATTCTATTTTCGGAGTCAATTTAGAATAGTTTAATCAAGGCTCATTTCATATTATTTCACACATCATGCAAAACATAAAAAATTACTCTAGCATCCTATATTAAGACACGCCCAACACCAATCCAAGAAGCATCACAATACACAGTATAAGAACCCAACACTGAAGGCAAAACTAGAACTGGAGGTGTGGTCAAGGTAGTCTTGAGCTTCTGAAAGCTCTGTTCACACTCATCTGACCACCTGAATGGAGCACCTTTCTTGGTCAATTTAGTCATAGGCACGACAATAGATGAGAAACTATCCACAAAGCGACAATAATATCCGGCCAACCCAAGAAAACTCCGAATCTCAGTAGCTGAAGATGGCCTGGGCCAACTCTGAACTGCATCTATCTTCCTCGGATCTACACAAATCCCTTTCTAGACACCACGTGTCCCAAGAATGCTACTGAACTAAGACAGAACTCACACATGGTGAATTTGGCATAAAGTTTCTCCTTCATCGGCCTCTGTAGTACAATTCTCAAATGTTGTGAATGCTCTTCATGGCTACGTGAGTACACCAGGATATCATCAATAAATACTACGACAAACAATTCAAGATACAAATGGAATACACTGTTCATTAGGTGAATAAATATTGCTGGGGCGCTGGTCAGCCGAAAAGACATCACAAAACATTTATAGTGGTCATAACGAGTCTTGAATGACGTCTTAAGAATATCCGAATCCGGAATTTCAACTGGTAATACGTAGACCTCAAATCAATTTTGGAAAATACTCTAGCTCCTTGGAGCTGGTCAAATTAATCATCAATGCGCATCAAAGGATACCTAATTTTGGTTGTAACATTTTTCAACTGCCTGTAGTCAATGCACATCCGCATAGTACCATCATTATTTTTCACAAAAAGAACCGGAGCACCCCAAGGTGACACACTGGGCAAATAAACCCCTTATCAAGAAGTTCCTGAAGCTACTCTTTCACTTGTTTCAACTTTGCTAGTGTCATATGATATGGAGGAATAGAAATGGGCTGAGTGCCCGGCACCAAGTCAATACCGAAATCAATATCCCTGTCGGGAGGCATGCCCGAAAGATCTGTAGGTAATACATTTGGAGCATCTCGCACTACCGGAATAGAATGTAATATAGGAGTCTCTACAACAATATCTCTCACAAAGGTCAGATATGATAAACACCCCTTCCCAACTATTCGTTGGGCCTTTAAATAAGAAATTACCCTACTGGGGACAAAATTCTGAGAACTGCTCCACTCGAACCTTGGCAACCCTATCATTGCCAATGTCACATTCTTAGTGTGACAATCTAGAATAGAATGACATGGAGACAACCAATCTAAACCCAAGATCATATCAAAATTGAGCATACTGAGCAATAAAAGAACTACTATGGTCTCCAATCCCCTAATGGTTAGCACACATGGTTGATACACACGGTCCACGATAATAGTATCGCCCACAGGCGTAGATACATGAACATGTGATACTAAGGACTCACGGGGCAATTCCAAACAACAAGCAAAATATTACGAGACATACGAATATGTGGAACTAGTGTCAAATAATAGAGAAACATCCTGGTGGCATACTGAGACAATACATGTGATTACCGTGTCTAAGGCAAGTGAATGTGGTCTGGCAGGAATAGCATAGAATCTAGCATGACCACCACCTGAACTTCCTCCTCCTCTAGGGCGACCACTAGTTGCATGTGCCCCACCCCATGCTGGCTGGGCGGGTGGTGGAATAGCTGGTGCAGGAACCATAACCTAACTCCTTTACTCAACTAGACCTCGCGAAAGGCGGGGACAATGTCTCTTCATATGAACCGAATCTACAAACTAAAAACAACCCTTCTCTGATAATGGCGGCAAGTAGTGAGGTGGATCTCGAGAACCAGAATAACTACTAGAAGAATCTGGTATAGATGAACCCTGCACTGATGGTGCACGAGATGAACTCTGAGCGGGAAGTTTACTAAGAGATGACTGACTCGGTCGAGTACTATATGAACCATGGCTAGCAGATGCACCACGATGAGCGAACATGCAATCTGATTGGGCCTATAAGGTCGCCCCTGCTGTGATAGGACTGTCCCCCAAATGGAACACCACTGTAATTACCCGGACCACGAGACCTCTTGGCCTTCGTCTCCTCACACTCCTGAGTACGGACCATTTCTAGTTATCGAGCACTGTCGACCACCACGTCAATCATAGCACCTGCTACATTCCCTATAGTCGTAATAAAACAAAATTACCGGTTGAGGCCATTAATGAACCTCCTAATCTTTTACCTCTAAGTGGGCATCAACCAAACTGCATGACGAGCCAAGCCTGAAAACCTCATCTCATACTGGGTAACCGACATGTCCTCCTGACAGAGCTGTTCGAACTGCCTGCGCAGTTCCTCTCTACGGGTCTATGGCACAAACTTCTCTAAAATGAGAATTGAGAACTCATGCCATGAAAGCAGTGCTGCACCAATTGATCTGCTCATCTCATAAGTGTCACGACCCCAAATCCCCTCCGTAGGATGTCGTGATGGCACCTAGTCACTAAGACTAGATAAGCCTATCAATGCGGAATAAAAATAGAAATATGAAATAAATAAATATGCAATTAACATAATTACTTCTCCCAAAAACCCAGTAGAAATAAGTCACAAGTTTCTAAAGATTTATCCTCAATATCTCTATATATCAGTTTACAGAAAATAAGGAAGCAACATAATAAGTATAGAAGGGGACTCCGGAGTGTGCGGACATTGGCAAATATACCTCGAAGTCTCTGTACACAGGTAGCTCAGTGATGTCTGGGCTGGTAGGATGTACCTTGATCTAAACAAAAAGATGTGCAGAAGCATAGTATGAGTACACCACAATGGTACCCAGTAAGTGCGAAACCTAACCTCGGTAGAGTAGTGACGAAGTCAGGTCAGGCCCTACCGGAACAATAAAAGACATGGTGAAATGTTTAACAATATAATAAAAATAAAATGACAATGGAAATGAATCAAGTAGTAGTATCTCACCATTTAACTACGCAAAATAATTGCAAATAATACCTCGCGAAAACAAAGCAGAATTTTTCAACTTTAAGGAAATCACAACAATAATCAAAGGCAACTACGGCCATAAATAAATATCAACAAGGGCACTCCCGAGTTACCGCCTCGTAGTCCCAATTCATAAGTAAATTCACAATATCTCCTTTCCTTATATCACAGCGGGAGCCTTCACAATTTATTTTAAAGAAAATATTTGTTCCCGAAATAACATCCCGCGTTTTAGCCACCCTTATCACACTGCATGACTTCTAGTAGTTCTCGTACTAGCCACGCATATCAAGCCACCCTTATCTCAGCGCATACGCTTCAACACCCAGACCTTATACCACCACATGCGTATTAATATCAGAATATATCACAATTTCCACCTGAAGTGCCCAGATAATTCAATTTGCAAAAATAAATAACATCAACAATATTTTCCACAACAGGGAGCTCAGGGCTCAATCACAATGAGTACAAAATCTCACAAAATATTCGGTAATAAATAACTCATCAAAAATAATATTTCAAAATTTTTAATACGTTGCCTCGGTACCAAATTTACAATATCACAATATTAATATTTAAATTAAAGAAATTCCACCTTCAAATAATGCACAGAATAAAAGAAACCATATTTCAACTAAACAGGTAAAAACAATTAGCTGGAAAAGGTCAAGAGAATATAAACTATATAAATCAGATCAATAATGAGGAATATAACAAGATAAAATAATTTAACTAATATGCAACAATGATCTACACTATTTAAAAACATAATCTTCCACATTTAGCCCGTGTACACACTCGTCACCTCGTGTACATGACTTTCAACACATTACGATTATCACATCAATATCAATCCTTGGAGAATTTTCCCCACANCTAATATGCAACAATGATCTACACTATTTAAAAACTTAATCTTCCACATTTAGCCCGTGTACACATTCGTCACCTCGTGTACATGAATTTCAACACATTACGATTATCACATCAATATCAATCCTAGGAGAATTTCCCCCACACAAGGTTAGACAAGTCACTTACCTCAAACCGCGCTCAATTAGTCAAGTAGTATGACTTTCCTCGATTTGTTTTCTCCCATCGGTTCGAATCGATTCATAATTAATTCGATAAAGTCAAGAAAAATTATAGAATCAATTCCATAAGAAAATACAACATTGTTCAACAGAAAATCCGAAATTAACTCAAAAGTCGCTGGTGGGGCCCACATCTCGGAACCCGGCGAAAGTTACAAAATATGAACGCCCATTCAACCACGAGTCTAACCATACCAAAATGACTAAATTACGATAACAATTCAACCCTCAAATCCTCAAATCTATCTAAGAGGGTTTTCAAAACTTTTCCAACTTAAATCACCAATTAAATGTTAAGAACAATGATGGATTCGGGTAATCTAACCACAATTGAGTTAAGAACACTTACCCCAATGTTTTCCTTGAAAATCTCTCGAACATCCCCTCTCCCAGAGCTCCAATGCGACAAAAATGAAAAATGGGACGAAGTCCCATTTTCTGAACTTAAACTCTCTGTGCAGACATTTCTTCTTCGTGAACGCGGTTAGTGCCTCGCGTTCGCGAAGCACAAAATTTTGCTGCCAAACATTGCCCTTCGCGAACGTGAAGTCAACCTCACGAACGTGAAGGCAACCTCGCAAACGCGATGCCTTGCCTGGATTGGCCTTTGCGAACGCGAGCCGCCCTTCACGAACGCGAAGGAAACAATCCTCTCCAGCCTTTTTCCCTTAGCGAATGCGGGGCTTCGATCGCCAAAGAGAAGCTTTGCACCTCGAACCTTCCCGAACGTGTGCCCTCGATAGCGAACACGAAGCACAAAATATGCCAGTCCAAATTTCCTCTTCACGAAGAAAGAAACCAGAACAGGCATCAGAAACTTTCCAGTAGCATTGCAACTCCGAAATTCCATCTGTTAGCCATCAGGAACTCTCCCGAGGCCCTCGAGTACCTCAACCAAATATACCAACAAGTCCTAAAATATCATAAAGACATAGTCAAAACCTCAAATCACATCAAATAATGCTAAAATCACAAATCACACCCCTATTCAAGCTTAGTGAAACTTAAGAATTTCCAACTTGTACATTCGATGCCGAAATCTCACAAATCAAGTTATTGATCTCAAATTTTGCACACAAGTCATAAATGACATAACGGAGCTATGAAAATTTTCGGAATTGGATTCCAACCCCGATATCAAAAATTCAACTCCCCGGTCAAACTTCCTAACTTAAATTCCGATTTTAGCCATTTCAAGCCTAATTTAACTACGGACTTCCAAATAAAATTCCGAACACGCTCCTAAGTCCAAAATCACCATACGGAGTTGATGAAATATTCAAAATTCTATTCCGGGGTCATTTACACATGTCGACATCCATCCAACCTTTTCAACTTAAGTTTTAAACTTTGGAACTAAGTGTTCCAATTCATTCTAAAAATCTCATCGGACCCGAACAAATTACCCCGACAAGTCACATAACAGTTATAAAGTACAGAATGAGCAGTGAATGGTGTAACGGGTCTACAACTTTTGTAACGAATGGCCGGGTCGTTACATCCTCCCCCTCTTAAATAAACGTTCGTCCTCGAACGAGTTTTAGAATGATACCCGGAGCGGTGAAAAGATGAGGATAACAGCTGTGAATACCATACTCGGTCTCCCAAGTCGCCTCCTTGACTGGATGACCCCTCCAATACTTTCACTGAAGCAATGCTCTTTGATCTTAGCTTTCTAACATGTCTATCCAAAATGGCCATTGGTTACTCGACATAAGATAGATCATTGTCCAACTGGACTGAGCTGAAGTCTAACACATGAGACGGATCGCCGTGATACTTCCGGAGCATGGAAACATGGAACACTGGATGAACTGCAGAGAGACTAGGTGGTAGTGCAAGTCTTTAAGCCACCTCTCCACCTCTCTCAAGAATCTCAAAAGGTCCGATATACCTCGAGCTCAAGTTTCCCTTCTGGCCTAACCTCATAACACCCTTCATACGCGAAAATCGGAGCAAGGCCTGCTCCCGATCCGCATAAATCTTTTGTCTATATTGGGCTGTATGGAGTTGATCCTGAATCAACCTAACCTTTTCCAAAGCATCTTGAACCAAGTTCGTACCCAGTAGTCTAGCTTCACCCGGCTCGAACCAACCCACTTGAGATCGACACCGCCTACCATACAAGGCCTCATACGGAGCCATCTGAATGCTCGACCGGTAGCTATTGTTGTAAGCAAACTCCATAAGTGGCAAGAACTGATCCCAAGCACCGTTAAACTCCATCACACACGCACGAAGCATATCTTCTAATATCTTAATAGTGTGCTTGGACCGTGCATCGGTTTGAGGGTGAAATGTTGTACTCAACTCTACCTAGGTACCCAACTCTCATTGTACGGCTCTCCAAAGTCGTCACGTAAACTATGTACCCCAGTCAGATATGATAGATACTGGTAAGCCATGAAGCCTAACAATCTCGCAAATGTAAACCTGAGCTAGCTGCTCCGAAGAGTAAGTAGTAACCACAGGAATGAAATGAGCTGACTTGGTCAATCTATCCACAATCACCCAAACTGCATCGAACTTCCTCTGAGTTCATGGGAGCCCAACAAAGAAATCCATAGTGATCCGCTCCCATTTTCATTATGGAATCTCCAACTTCTGAAGCAATCCACCTGATCGTTGATGTTCATACTTCACCTGCTGGCAATTTAGGCACTGAGCTACATATTCCACTATGTCTTTCTCCATCCGCCTCCACCAATAGTGATGTCTCAAGTCCTGATACAACTTTGCAGCACCAAAATGAATGGAGTACCGCAAACTGTGAGCCTCTTGGAGAATCAACTCATGCAAGACATCTACATTGGGTACACATAGCCTGCCCTGCATCTGTAATACACCATCATCTCTAATAATGACTTCATGGGCATCATCGTACTGAACTATATCCTTAAGGACAAGCAGATGGGGTTGATCATACTGACGCTCCCTGATACGATCATAATGAGAAGACTGAGAAACCACACAAGCCAAAAATCGGCTCGACTCGGAAACATCCAATCTAACAAACTGGTTGGCCAAGGCCTGAACATCCAAGGCTAAAGGCCTCTCTCCTACTAGTAAATATGCTAAGATACCCAAACTCTCCGCCTTACGACTCAAGGCATCGGCCACTACATTGGCCTTACCGGGATGATAGAGAATGGTGATATCATAATCCTTAAGCAACTCCAACCATATCGGATGCCGCAAATTAAGATCCTTCTATTTAAATAGATATTGTAGACTCCGGTGATCAGTGTAGACCTCATAATGGACACCATACAAATAATGTCGATGGATCTTCAAGGCATGAACAATAGCTGCTAACTAAAGGTCATGAATCGGATAATTTTTCTCATGTACCTTTAACTGTCTGGATGCGTAGGTAATCACCCTACCGTCTTGCATCAACACTACGCCGAGACCAATATGCGACACATCACAATACATAATATAAGACCTTGAACCTGCAGGTAATACCAATACTAGGGCTGTAGTCAAAGTTGTCTTGAGCTTTTGGAAGCTCTCCTCATATTCCTAGGTCCACCTGAACGGAGCACCCTTCTCGGTCAATTTGGTCATAAGAGCAGCAATAGAAGAGAAACCCTCTACAAATCAGCGACAATCCCCTGCCAAACCAAGGAAACTCTGGATCTCTGTAGCTAAGGACGGCCTGGTCTAACTCTGTACTGCTTCAATCTTCTTCAGATCTACCTTGATCCCCTCGCACGAAACTATATGACCCAGAAATCCCACTGAATCAAGCTAGAATTCACACTTTGAAAATTTTGTATATAACTTCTTTTCTCTCAAAGTCTGAAGCATAATCTTCTCGATTCCGTGAATACACTAAAATGTCATCAATAAATACAATGATGAAGGAGTCAAGATAGGGCTGAAATACATTGTTCATCAAATGCATAAATGCTACTGGGGCATTGGTCAGCTCAAATGACATTACAAGAAACTCATAATGACCATACCGAGTCTGGAAAGTAGTTTTCAGGATATATGGCTCCCGAATCTTCAGCTAATGGTTGCCTGAATGCAAGTCAATCTTAGAGAACACCCTGGCACCCTGAAGCTGATCAAATAGGTCATCAATGCGAGGCAATGGATACATATTCATCATTGTAACCTTGTTCAACTAGCGGTAATCAATATACATTCGCATAGAACCATCCTTCTTTTTCACAAATAAGACACGAGCACCCCCAAGGCGATACACTAGGCGGAATAAACCCTTTATCAAGCAGCTCATGTAACTGCTCTTTTAATTCTTTCAACTCTGCTGGGGCCATACGATATGGCAAAACAGAAATGGGCTGAGCGCCCGGTAACAAATCAATGCCAAAGTCAATATCCCTATCGGGTGGCATACCCAGAAGATCCGCTGGAAATACATCTAAAACATCCATTCCTATAGGAACTGACTCCACGCTACGAGTATCAATACTAACATCTCTCACATAGGCCAGATACGCATCACACCCCTTCTCAACCATCCGTTGAGCCTTAAGAAATGAAACACCCCTTCTAGGAACATAATCTGAGATACCTCTCCACTCTAGTCATGGCAGACCTGGCATAGCCAACATCACCGTCTTGGCGTAACAGTCAAGAATAACGTGATAGGGAGACAACCAGTCCATGCCCAAAATAATATCGATATGCACCATACTGAGCAATAATAAATCAGCCCTGGTCTCAAAACCACTGATAACAATTAAACATGACCAATACACGTGGTCCACAATAATAGATTCACCCACAGGTGTAGATATATAAACATAAGAACTCAAAGAATCACGAGATACGCCGTCTAAATAAGATGACACATAAGAAAAAGTGGAGCGTGGATCAAATAAGACTGATGTATCTCTATGACAGACCGTAACAATACATGTGATAACAGAATCGGACATGACGACCTCTGTCCTAGCAGGAAGGGCATAATATCTGGCCTGGCCTCCCCCTCTAGGGTGACCTCTACCTATCCGACCTCCACCTCTAGCTAGCTGAGCAGGTGGAGTGGCAACTGGTGTAATAATCATGGCCTGAGAAGCCTGAGGGCCCTATGGATGGGTGGGGCCTGAGAAGTATGTGGAGGTGCACCCCTCCTAAATTTGGGGAAATCCCTCATTATATGACGAGTTTCACCACACTAAAAATAAAACCTCGGAGGGCGTGGATGCTGGGACTGGCTCGGGCCTGATCGACTAGACTGCCCGATAAAAACACTATGTACATGAGGTACAATAGACACTGGCGGTGCATAATATGGAACCTGAGGTCTGGGAGTAGCAGGAATACCACTGGAAGCTGGAAGTGTTGAATGTATAGGACGACTCATAGAGCCTCTACAATGACGGGTTGTAATTAGGGCACGACATTTATTATATATGCCCAAATCTCGGGGTCTCTTAGCTTCTATCTCTTCCCACTCCCGGATACGCATACCTTCTAATCTCCTAGAAATTTACACCACTTGTTGGTATGTGATGTCCATTTCTAGTTGTCGGGCCATACTGAATCTTATGTTAGGGTGGAGACCCTCAATAAATCAGCGAACCCGCTCACGAACAGTAGCAACTAAGGTTGTTGCATGCCTAGCCAAATCACTGAATCGAACCGCATACTCTGACATGGTCATAGAACCCTGGCGCAGCTGTTCAAACTCTGCGCGACATGCATCTCTAAGACTCTGAGAAATATATTCCCTCAAGAACATATCAGAAAATTGAGTCCAAGTAAGTGAATCTGCCTCAGCCGGACTATCCAACTCATAAGCTCGCCACCACTGGTAGGCCGCTCCTCTAAGATGGAACGCCGTGAAAGAAACCCCTATGGAATCCACAATACCCATAGTAGGGAGGATACGGTGACATTCCTCAAGAAAAACCTGAGCATCCTCTGAAGCTAAATCGCTGAAAGTGGTAGGGTGGTACTTTTTGTACCTCTTGAGCATGAGCTGCTCCCCTCTGAAACTGCTGCCCTATCCTTGGGCCGAACTGGAACAAATGGCTGCACTGGTATAACTTTTGGGGCATGGTCAACTTAGGCCCGTGCCTCTGGAGTAGGGGTGGTAGGAGTCTGTGCTCCTTCCCCTGTCTGAGACGTGGTAGGAGCAAGTGGAATCAACCCTGCCTAAGCTAGAGTACCAAACATGCTCAAGAACTGGGCAAGACTCTCCTGAAGTGCAGGGGTAGTAACAGGCGTCTCAGGTGCATGTTCTCCAACTGGAGCTACTGGTGGCTCTGCTGCAATGGTTTGTGCAGGTCCTCTGGCTACACCACGTGGTCATCCTCGGCCTCTGGCTCGGCCTCTGCCCCGAACCCCGACCTCTTGCGGCTCTAATAGGGGGCGCGGGTGTCTGATCATCGGATCTAGTTGTGAGTGGCCTCAATAGATGCTCACGATAAGGAATCAAAGAAGTGAATATTTCCTATTCACGACTTGTCATGTTAGGAAGTGAATATTTCCTAACATTCACTAAACCTGCTTGTGACTCATAACACCTATGAACCTAGAGCTCTGATACCAACTTGTCACGACTCCAAATCCCATCCGTAGGATTTCGTAATGACAACTAATTTCTAAGACTAGGTAAGCCTATCAATGCGGAATAATAGTAGAAATATGAAATAAATAAATCTACAATTCACATAATTACATATCCCAAAACCCGGTAGAAATATGTCACAAGCTTCTAAGAGTTTATCCTCAATATCTATATATATAAGAGTTTACAGAAAATAAGGAAGCAACATAATAAGGATAGAAGGGGACTCCAGAGTCTGCGGACGCTGGCAGATATACCTCGAAGTCTCCGTATGCAGGTAGCCCACTGGTGTATGGGCTGGTAGGATGTATCTGGATCTGCACAAAAGGATGTGCAGAAGTTTAGTATGAGTACACCACAGCGGTACCCAGTAAATGCCAAGCCTAACCCCGGTAGAATAGTGACGAGGTCAGGTCAGGCCCTACTGGAATAATGATGAGGTCAAGACATAGTAGAATGAGTACTGGAATAGTGACGAGGTCAAGACATAGTGAAATGATTAAAAATATAATAAAAATAAAATGACAATGGAAATTAATCAAGTAGTAGTATTTCACCATTTAACTACGCAGAATAATGGAAAATAATACCTCGCGAAAACAAAGCAGAAATTTTCAACTTTAAGGAAATCACAACAATAATCAAAGGCAATTGCGACCATAAATAAATATCAACAAGGGCACTCCCGAGGTACCGCCTCGTAGTCCCAAATCATAAGTAAATTCACAATATCTCATTTCCTTATATCACCGCGGGAGTCTTCGCAATGTATTTTAAAGAAAACATTTTTTTCTGAAATAGCTTCCCGCGTTTTAGCCACCCTTATCACACCGCATGAATTCTAGTAGTTCTCCTACTAGCCACGTGTATCAAGCCACCCTTATCTCACCGCATGCGTTTCAACATCTAGACCTTATACCACCCCATGTATATTAATATCACAATATATTACAATTTACACCTCAAGTGCCCAAATAATTGAATTTTCCAAAATAAACAACATCAACAATATTTTCCACAACAGGCAGCTCACGTCCCAATCACAATGAGTGCAAAATCTCACAAAATATTCGGGAATAAATTACTCAGCAAAAATAATATTTCAAAAATTTTAATACGTTGCCTCAGTACCAAATTAAAAATATCACATTAATAATATTTAAATTAAAGAAATTCCACCTTCAAATAATGCACAGAATGAAAGAAACCAAGTTTCAACTAAACAGGTAAAAACAATTAGCAGGAGAAGGTCAAGAAAATTTAAAGTATATAAATCAGATCAATCATGAAGAATATAACAAGATAAAATAATTTAATTAATATACAACAGTGATCTACACAATTTAAAAACATAATCTTCCACATTTAGCTCGTGTACACACTCGTCATTTCGTGTACATGACTTTCAACACATTACAATTATCACATCAATACCAATCCTAGGGAAATTCCCCCACACAAGGTTAGACAACTCACTTACCTCAAACCGCGCTCATTTAGTCAAGTATTATGCCTTTTCCTCAATTTTCTGACTCCGACCGGCTCTAATCTAGTCATAATTAATTCATTACAGTCAACAAAAATTATAGAATCAATTCCATAAGAAAATACTACCTTTTTCAATAAAAATCCGAAATTAATTAAAAAATCGCCCATGGGGCCTACGTCTCGGAATCCGGCAAAAGTTACGAAATATGAATGCCCATTCAACCACGAGTCTAACCATTCTAAAATGACTAAATTCTGATAACAATTCGACCCTCAAATCCTCAACTCTATCCAAGAGAGTTTTCAAATATTTTCCACTTAAATCACCAATAAAATGTTAAGAACAACGATGGATTTGGGTAATCTAACTAAAATTGAGTTAAGAACACATACCCCGATATTTTCCATGAACATATCCCAAATATCGCCTCTCCCCGAGCTCCGATTCGTCAAAAATGGAAAATTGGACAAAGTCCCTCTTTCTGAACTTAAACTCTCTGCCAAGACATTTCTTCTTCGCGAACACGGTTAGTGCCTCGCGTTCACGAAGCACAACATTTTGGTGCCAAAAATTGCCCTTCGCGAACACGAAGGCAACCTCGTGAATACGATGCTTTGCCTGGATTGGCCGTCACAAACGTGAGATGCCCTTCGCGAACGCGAAGGCAAAAATCATCTTCGGCCATGTCCTCTTCGCGAACGCGGGGCTTCGATCGCGAACGCAAAGCTTTGCACCTCGACCCTTCGCCAACGCATGCCCTCGGTCGTGAACACGAAGCACAAAATGTGCCAGTCCAAATTTCCTCTTCGCAAATGCAATGCTAAGAATGAAACCAGAACAGGCATTAGAACATTTCCAGCACCATTCCAAGTCCGAAATTCAATTTGTTAGCCATCTGGAACTCGCCCGAGGCCCTCGGGACCTCCACCAAATATGCCAACAAGTCCGAAAACATCATATGGACTTAGTCAAAACCTAAAATCACTTCAAATAATGCTAAAACCACAAATCACACCCCAATTCAAGATTAATGAAACTTTAGAATTTCCAACTTCTACATTCAATGCCGAAACCTATCAAATCAAGTCCAATTGACCTCAAATTTTGCACATAAGTCATAAATGACATAACAGAGATATGAAAATTTTCGTAACTGGATTCAGACCCCGATATCAAAAAGTCAACTCCCCGATCAAGCATCGAAACTTAAATTCCTATTTTAGCAATTCAAGCCTAATTTAACTACGGACTTCCAAATAGAATTCTGAACACTCTCCTAAGCCCAAAATCACTATAAAGAGCAGTTGGAATCATCAAAATTCTATTCCGGGGTCGTTTACACATATGGAAACATCCATCCAGCCTTTTCAACTTAAGTTTTAAACTTTGAAACTAAGTGTTCCAATTCATTCTAAAAGTCTCACCGGACCCGAACGAACTACCCCGACAAGTCACATTACAGTTATAAAGTACAAAATGAGCACTAAATGGGAAATGGTGCTATAACCTTTGAAATAGCTGGCCGGGTCGTTATAATAAGCCTCCCACCATCTGAAGGCTGCCCCGGTCAGCTAAATGGTAGTAAATGAGACCCTACTAGTCTCCAAAATACCCGGTGTACATAGAATTTGCTGGCACCTGTCCAAGAAATCTCGAGCATCCTCTAACTCAGTTATACTAAATGATGTAGGATGGAGTCTCCCAAATCTATCTAATCTATTCTGCTCCTCGTTATTCATATTAAAACTCACATGGGCCTGAGCGGCTGCAACCGGCTAACTGGTAGTACCCCTGGTATCTAGAGTCCCTGCACTACCTGCTCTGGTGTACGGGCGACGAGGCTATGAGTACCTCCCCCAACCTGAGAAGTGGCAGGTGCGGCCTTAGGCAAAACCACCTAAGGAAGGCCAGTGCAAACCTTCAATATCTAAGCCAACGCCTCTTGAATGCCTG
>AWOL01S0013882.1:3305-13386 GCA_000715115.1 Nicotiana otophora
GCACATTTGATTGGGATTCCTTTGGGCAGGATCGGTTTGCATGGGTCGAGGCCATCTGATGTCTTTGATGCGTCCGATGGCCGATACGATGGCAGATGTTCCAATGTTGAAGTTATACTCCGATAGTCGAGGGATTTCTATAGGATCTGTATATTTATCAAAGCCGCTCTTGCTCATAAGTCCCCGAGAATTTTGCCCTCGATCAATCCTTCGGTTATTTCGAACCGTATCACGTGCTGAACCGTTGTTCATCCGATCTGTGTCGTACGGTTGGTATCGATCTCTGTTCGACCTTTGTTCTCTATTGGTTTCCCTTTGATTTTTAGTGGTTGTGTGGTTCTGATGTACGGGCCCATATGGAGCTCCCAATTGATCATCTTCGACCCTGATTTTTGATTGGTACCGGTTGTGTACATCCTCCCAAGTTATTGCTGGGTACTCGATCAAATTTTGTTTCAGCCGACGTGATGCTGTCGAGCTTAGCCCGTTCAGTCCTAGGGTGAAAGCTTGTACGGCCCAATCGTCTGTGACCGGTGGCAAGTCCATACGCTCTATTTGAAATCTGGATACGAATCCCCTCATCATCTCGTTACTCCTTTGCTTTACTTTGAAGAGGTCTGATTTCCTTGTTGCAACCTTTATGGCACCAGCATGTGCTTTTACGAATGAGTCTGCTAACATGGCGAAAGAATCAATGGAATTCGGTGGTAAGTTGTGATACCAGATCATCGCTCCTTTTGCAAGGGTCTCTCCGAACGTTTTCAACAACACGGATTCGATTTCATCATCCTCCAAATTATTGCATTTGATGGCGCATGTGTAGGAGGTGACATGTTCGTTAGGATCGGTCGTACCGTTATATTTGGGAATTTCGGGCATATGAAATTTTTTAGGGAATGGTTTTGGGGCCGCGCTCGAGGGAAAAGGCTTTTGTATGAATTTTTTCCAATCGAGTCGTTTTATCATTGGCGGAGCCCCCGGAATTTGATCGACCCTAGCGTTATATGTTTCCACTTTTTTTTGTCGTTGGCTTCGACTCACTTTGTGAGTTCCTCGAGCAATTTAACAATTTCAGGAGCAATCCCCGATTCCTGCTCGTTTGATTTCACTACAGCGGGTTCCGTTCTGGGGGTGACTTCTCGAAGAAGCGGATTGGAGTTCGGCCCGCTTTGCGTATGAGTTCGGCTCTGCAACTGAGCTATCGCTGCTTGTTGGGCTTGTAACATTTTGAAAATCATACGCAAGCTGACCCCGATTTCCCCCGTGTTGTAGGTGTCTCGGGCTATGGATCGAGCACCGCCCTGAACACTTCTCTCCAGTTCAGAACACTGATTCGCTTCTAGAGCTATTTGCGAATTGATCGGGTTCTTCGATTTGAGCCTCGTTGCCGTTGTCAGGTAGCCTTCCGGCCCTGGGCACCAAGTTGTTGGTTTCATCTTGAAGGCCGACTTCAAGGTCGATAGGTAGAGCCATGGCTGATTCTAAGTGGTAAGCTGGAGTGTACTGTAGATTTATATCAAACAATCACCGTTACCCTTAGCCCCACGGTGGGCGCCAAACTGTTTACCCGAAAAATCGGATAACGTTAAATTTAGATATGGTTCTAAGGGTATGCAAATTTCTTTGATGCAAAATGACGATACATGTATTTTTTGCTATGAAATGGGAAATGATGGACGGGAAGACTGAAAAATATTAGAAGAACAAGCACAATGAAATCTTAATATGTCCTCCTTCTCTATTGCAGTCTATCTCCCTCTTTATAGTAGAGGGTTACTACTTTATATATAACAACATAAAATAATACATATAGTGGAGAACCCATGATGGTTTGTCTTTCCCTTGATTCTCGCCAAGATTCTCTCCCTCGGTGCGGTTGTAACGGCTCTTGTCTGCGAGCTTGGCACTGACTCGAGCTTGGTGCTAGATCGAATCCCCAGTCTTAGTTCGAGCTCGGTTTTGCGTTGAAGCATCGATATNCCTGTGTCGGTCGGAGTTACCCCGTAGTCCGATTCGGACGCGGGCTCGATAATGATATCGAGTTTTGCGATTGATTGGTCTTATAGCTCAAAGCTCAACGTCTCTACTTCGGAATTCGTCCGAGCTCGCCATGCGAATACCCTTCGATTGAAACGTCATTGTCTCGACCGGTCTTTATGACTGAGAATCGGTTTTGACCGTACACAATATGATAAATATCGAAAAATCTTAGGACCCGTTTGGCCATAGGTTTTGCCAAAATAAATTTGGATTTTATTTGGCAAACACATGTTTGACCATAGATTTTGTTTATATTTTGACAAAATACCAAATCCCATTTGTGCCAAAATATCACTATTACATTTTTTAAAAATTGTCCCAAACTTTTGTATTTTATAAAAGATCCCACCATTTGTTATTTTGTAATAATGTTGCTTCGTCTTTTCGGGCACTTGATAGTGTATCATGTAGTTCATTATAAAAATGATAATTTTGTATCAAATTTATTTATGTTCAGGACTATGGTTTGAGATAATATAATGAATGTTATTGATAATGGTATTGTTGGGTATTTGTGATAATGTTTAGAACTTATGGGTATAAGTCATGTTTCATATTTTTTCAAAATAAATTTGGGAAATATGTTTTGAAAACTAATGTCCAAACACATTTTCATCTTCAAACCAAATTTCACCAAAATCAAAATTTTCAGAACAAATTTAGAAATCTATTGCCAAACGCTAGCTTTGTATTTGCAAGTGTATAGTTGCTTATGATAATAATAATAATAATACCAATAATAATCAGAAACCATGGTATTATTTAATAAATTGCATTTAAAATTATTTTATCAGAAAAAAATTAGTTTCTAATATAACAATAATAATTTATCCTATTTGTGATAACAAATTATATACTTAAAATACTCCTAACAGTAGATTTCACCGTTAGTTCCAAAGCTTTGAAACACACAGGTCATGAAGCTCAGTCTAATTACTGCATATTCCCGTTCTTCTCCGACCACCGTCACTCTCATCTCCGGCTATTCCTATGCTAATAAAACGGCGACGTACAGAGTGAAATTTCCCTCTTCCTTCAAACTCAGCTCTGGCAACAAAATCTCAAATAGCCTCTCCCTGACGATTTGTTCGTTCAAATCATCATCCAACGTTAACTCCGCCGGCACCGAAACGGAAGCCTACAATCAAAGCATAGATGGAGAAATTTCGTCGCTCAATGTTGAAGTCGGAAGCCCTAGAATTCTACCAAGCTTGTTCATTCCTAAATTTAGCTTAAGTGACCAAGCTTTCTTTCTATTGGCCTTCATTGCTTGCACGGTATGTTATTTAAATTCCCTATTTTGTCGAGGACTTATTTAGTTTTTGTTCCTGGAAATTACATATAGTCTTCGAAATTGCATTTTAAAAGTATAAATACATTTTATGGCAGACGTCGGTGGCTTTCACAAGCCTGGTAGTTGCAGCTGTACCAACACTATTTGTAAGTTCTCTTAATCTCTTGCTTGACAGTTTCCTAGTACTTTGGTTTATGCATTTGTTTTCCTAATTTGCTTCCGTTTCATAGAGATCACATTGCAAGAGTGTTTGTAGCTCTTTTTGTGTATAGAATTTTATATGTATAAACTTCTGCTTGGAACTTTCATATGCCGGGCATCTACGCTGATAAAATAGAAGCTAAGTGTGTGTTCTGCGATAGAACACCATGTTTTTTATGCTAGCGAGAATATAATTGCAGAATTCTGTTTGAGTGTATTGTGATCAGAGGCGGATCCACAATTTAAAGTTTATGAGTTCGGGATTTTAGCCCTTTTGGGTTAATGAGTTTCAAATTAATAATTTGTACCTATTAAGTATATTTCTTAAGACGAATACAGGGTTTAGGCAAGCTACTGGCTAGAGTCAACAATTAGTTTTCTTAGACGTGTCATTGGAGCTTGAGCAAATTCTTTTAGTAGTTAGTTTAATGCTGGGTTAATGTTCGTTTAAGAAGGAACTACAGACTTGGCTCCATTGAATTGTAGAGATAGAGAACCTAGAGGTTAATTGTTAAATTTTTGAATGCCGTAACACGTTTTCACAATTCGTTGTACATCTTAAAACAGAATAATAGTTCACGTTTATTCTCCTTTGACTTGCATTAGTTTAGATTGTTCGATAGTCTTTAGAAGGTTCAATAGACCTTGAGGGATAACAATGCGCTATACAGGCTCAAAACTGTCATCGTAAGATACTACAGTTATTTAATTTGTTGGAATGTACTATGTTGATTTTCTAATTCCAGTTGGAAAACATAACGTATGCATACACATCTATTATATTTTACATCAATTACTTCATGTGTAGTCCTATTGAGAAACCTCTGAGCTGTAAAACTAGGATTTTGTTAAACTAAATAGACAATCAGGGTCAAAATTGATCTCATTCTGTTTACTGCAAATTGATTGTTCTCAACCAGACTGCATCATATTCCATGTAGATAATGCCCCATATGATATGTTTTACTTATTGCTCCAAACTTTGGTGCATGTCCGTATGCCTTATTTATGTATGAGAACCTTACTGGTTGTACCTTACTGCTTATATGATCCAATGATAGTTTATTGGTTGCTGTTTGCACCGTTTAAAAAAACATTAAGATAGAAATGTAAGGTATTTAAGAGATACAAGCTTGTCAAAAAACATAACCTGAACTCCAAGCCTGGCTCTGAATCTTATGGAACACGCACCATATTTGGAAACTTAGTTATGTAATTAGTCCTTTCTGCGTACTAGACAACCCCTAAATGCTCACCGAGGGGAAAGAAAAAGAATTCTTCATTACCGCAGAATATGCACTTAGATAGGTGTAAGGCATTCTTGTCTTGGTTCTGGTGGCGCATTTGTGTTTCATATGAACACAATTGTCTTGAAAATCCTCTTTTCTGATTTTTTACACATGCCTTTTTAGCAATTGCTGTTTGAGACATAAGACCTAATTAACACAATGGCCTATAAGTTATGAATTGTGAGAACATTCCTGATTACTGTATGCATGTGGAGCAGATAGGTCCAAAACACCTTAGGTGAACTTGTTTGATCATTTCTTTATGTAGGCAATGCGTAGAGCAGCAATATCTCTGTCAAAGTTGGCAGACACTGCTCGAGAGGAGCTGCCTAGTACAATGGCTGCTATCAGGCTGTCTGGAATGGAAATCAGTGACCTTACACTGGAATTGAGTGATTTAAGGTAACAAATTTCACCATTATCACTAAAGAAGTGACTTAGAACAAACTGACTGATGCTCTTTGAAGATGAGAAATAACTGGAAGCTAGATAGTGTTGTTATTTCAAAGGAAATATTCATTCCCTATATATCTGAAGGGCTGAGCTGCTTTCACTTGAGAACATAATTGTTACTATGATTTATGATTGAAAAGCTTATTCTTCGCGTATTTTGGGAGGGGGCCTTAATGTCGTGATGATGCAAGAAGCATAATTGGTTGATCAAATCTTTTTTTTTATATAAGGTAAATAATTGGTTGATCAAATCTCATAGAATCTGGTGCACCTTTTAATCTTTTAAAGGGCTTAAAGAAAAACGATGTGAGATTCTGCATTATCCGTTGGATTATAAGTTAAATAGTTGTATAATAGTGGTTGGAGTATAAATTGTCGTGGTTCTTGAAAGTATACCTGTAGAACAGTGGAAAGGTATTAAATTTTTCATTGAAACTAGGGAAATAAACAAACTTGCTACTACAAAAACATCAAAGTAGCTCTCCACGAAAAACAAACCCTCCTAGGCAGGGAACTTTTACCAATGGATAACTTTACTTTGAGCCAGTTGAAATTTATTTTGAATTGCTTCCCATATTTGACAAAATACTAATGAACAACTTTTTTCTCTGGGACTCTAGTTGCCGCAGTCTACATTTTTTGCATATATTATGGTGCAAATCTAATCCTCATAATGTCATATATTTTCTTCCTTGGAATACTTGTGTCATTAGTGATCCCACTCTTCATAGATCTTCAGTTTCTGCAAAGGAGGAAGTGTTGTCTCATTCTATTGTCGCATTTACCCATTTTTGAGAACTTTTATCCTTGCTCTTTGCTTATTGTCTGATCTGGAAGTCATGTATGATGGAACACCATCATCCTAGAAGTGAAAATAACTGCTGTTATTCACAAAAAGGTAAAATCCAAATTCTTCTCAGGGAAGAAATTGTTGCATTATCTTCTTGATATGTCCTTGGACAGTTTGGAGTGTAAGGTATGAAACCTCTAAACAATTTGACTTGAAGTACGCTGGATGAAAATAAAAGATTCAATTCATCTTTCTACTATCTTTATTAGTAGAATTATGAGAGTGAGCTGTATGTACAGCATGGACTCTTAACGCAGTAGCCAATAATATTTCTTTTTTCTTGGTCAGCCTTCCACTTCGGTTTCTCATGTATGCTCTACATACTTGGGTCTTCAATATTATAAGAATGTTAAATGTCCTCTGGGATGTAATTCTGCATCATCTTGATGCTAGCAATGAAACAACTTACTTCATCCCCCCAAAAAATGTCCTCTGGGACTCAGAATCCGGTGAATCTGACCTCGGTGAGGTGCAAGTTTAGCAGATTGGATCAAGGCGAATTCCAGCTTACTCTCCAGTTAACTGCGATCTCTAAGTAATAGTTTCTTGCAACTCCGCGGAGGCCAACAATCATTGTTGAAACTTGAATGCTTCTGAGATTTTACCTTTAAATTTGACCACCTTTCCTAATCCTTGGTTTTGGCAAAATTGATCAAGTTTCAAGCTGTGGTGACGCTTCTAGATACGAACTAATTTTTGTAACTTTTTTTTTTGTTAATTGTGGTTTCTGGGCCAGCTTACGCACACCTCGACTAATTCCATGGGATACCTACTACCTTCCACCAGCAACAAGTACCGGGTAATTTTATCCACTAAGGCTTGGACAGATGAGAAGAAATCACCTAGTATTTTTTTGCCTCTGTTGGGATTTGGACCTGAAATATTATGGTTCTTAACCCACTTCATTGGCCACACCTTTGGGTGCTAATTTTTGTAGCTATTGGGAAAGAGAGAACAAAATGATTATTATCTGTACTGTCTTAGAATGGGCACTTTGTTGATTTAATGAGCCAAGTTACAAGTTTTTAAATTGCTAGGACTGAAGATGGTTGCTGGATGTGAAACTAGAAAAGAAAATAATAGAAAATTTTGAATATTTGTGGAAATTTCTCGTGCATTAGGTTTCTAACATGCTATTGGTTGACAGAAATTCCTGGAGTATTTACCTGTAAATAAGAAAGAGAAAAAAGAATTTCTAAAGAAATGTTAGACATCAAATAAAAAGTTGATGAATGGGAATTAATTAGAGACCTTGTCATATTAAAAAAGGTCACCAATAATACACAGACAATTTAAAATAAACTTGTCAACAGTTATAGGAGTACAAGAATTGCGGCTTGCGGTTTGAAGGTCCATGTTTCGAATATCAAAATATCTTTCCAGTCGAACCGGGAAACCTGGCAGACATATTTCAGCAGCTTACCAGGAAACAGTAAAATTCTAGTTTAGAACATACTCTTTCCACTCACTTACCAAGTGATAACTTCGCTTGTAAGGACCCCTTTTATTACGGATAAGGTAATGAAATTTGACTCTTTTCAGTGAATAATAGGAGGTAATTAACTTAAAGCTTCTAATAAGGTGGCCAAGGTCTGGGCAGATGCTCGAATTTGTGGCATTGTCAGTTCCATATCTTTTCTTTAGCATACACCCTTTGCCCATCCCCTCCATTCATTTACTATCAATCCTCTTTAAGCAACGACTCAATATATGTTTCGGGGAGTAATATTTGCTATTGTATGTGATGCTCAGTCAAGAGATAGCTGATGGTGTCAACAAATCTGCTCGAGCTGTGCAAGCAGCAGAAGCTGGAATCAAACAAATTGGGTCTCTTGCTCACCAGCAAACAATGTGTATGCTCTCTCTCATATATTCCTTTCATAAAGGCAGATCATGTCATTTTTTCCTAACTTAAGACTCTACTGAGCTTCTGTTTGATTGTGTCGTTAGCAATGATTCAGGAGAGAGCAGATCTGCCAGTCATATCTTTGCAGCCAGTTGTAGCTGGGGCAGCAAAGAAGACTTCTCGTGCTGTTAGCCAAGCCACGAGAAGATTTATAAATATGATCTCTGGAGGTGAACTTGGCTCAGAAATGGAAGACAACGGTGAAGTTGATGCGGAATCTTAGAGAGTCAGTACATTCCACTACTTCACTCGATCATTGGCAAACATGTTTATATGTTCCTCACAAACTTTTGAACAAGTATAGCACATGTAAAAGCTATGATTCAGAACGTTTCTTTCAGTAAATATTTAGTCATCTTTCAAGAAATGAGATTGGCAGCTAAATTTTTGACGCCTCGCTGTGTGGCAAGGAGAGTTTCTTCTGCTCAAATATGCGTTGAGATTGTCAGAACTGCACGGCAACCATGATTATCCTGTTATTCACAAGTAAGAATTACTTAATATGTTCAATGTTATGTTTAAGCATTTGACAAGAACAATATGAAACTTTTTTCGGCTAGACCATGGCGTCTTTGCACATCTTGAACCACAGATATTTGTTGAGATTACGTTAGATCTGAAGGAACCAGGGTAGTGCGAGAATAGTTGTTCGATATTAACTGTTGAATTGTATTTCCACCTTGTAGATTTCTTTCTTTCAGGTTTATAACTCGCTCCAAACCTGCATGATTGATTATCTTTTTTCATGGGTTTAGTACGCGAACTTTATTTCTTTAGATGAAAGATGATGTGGAGGGTTGAAATCTCTCCTTGTTCTAATACCAATATGAACTGTGGATCATTCAAAAATTCAACTTGTTAGAAAGGAGATACTTATTTAGGTCTGCAACATTTATTATTTCAACCGATCCACGTGATTTCTACACAATCAAACAACTGCATTTATAGGATGCTTTGCGTAGAACATTTGTCTCGAAGAAAAATATGATGAAAATTCTGCTATACTGACAATTAAATGCAACGATGACTCCTGACATGACCAATAATAGTCGAAAGATTTCAAAGGTCCAGTTAGTGAGTTAGTCCCAGTGAATAATAATCTGGAGCATGCGTTAAATTCACCTCTCAGAAATTTGTATAATGAATTAGTAATTTGTTTTAGTTATTTCTTCCTCAAGTGTCATTTCATATTTTAAGCCAATTTTTATCAAGTCTTTTCCCCAATATTGCTTAATTATAGTTGTAAAAGCTTGTTTATCTAAAAAAAACTATGCCCAATGAAGTAGTATGATTTTCACTCTGATAGGAAAATTTCTACTAGGTTACAAGATACTATATTGCTTCTTTTTGTATCATGATTTAGGTGGATTTCCCTCACATATTTAACCATGGACAAGATGTAAATTTATCTTTCCTCTTGGTAATGGAGAAAAACTTACTTTCTTGGATTGCTTAGTGAAAGGGACTAATGGATTTCTTAGGGCTCGTTTGATAAGAGGAATTCAGTAGTCAGTATATAATTAATATCGGGATTAAATTTGAGATGAGTTAATCCCATATTTGGTTGGGATAAAATTGTAGTATAATTAATCATGTAATTAGTTATCCCCAGATTGTAGTATTATATTTATTCATATTGGAGGGTGAGATAACAATCTTGGAATAACTAATTCCAGGATAATTAATCATGGGATAACTTGTTTCCCAACCAAACAACCTCTTAAAGTGAAACGAGGAAGGCTAAAATTATACGTAGGAGAAATGTTTTAACATCATATCGATTTGAAAATGACCATAAAAGTAGTTTGATTATTCGTCTCAATATCGTAAAATACTATTTAATTTTACAAAAGAAGTGAAACATTAGACATGTGTCTTGCATCAAATTGTTGTCACTTTACCAAGATCAAGTAATTATGTATTTTGAATTTGTGATTTTAAAGTTAAATTACTTGATTTAGTATAAAACACCAGATGCTGGTTGCCACACCTCCTTTTTACCCCCAAAATGATAAAATGAGTATTATTGATTGTGGATGGTGGGTTAA
>AWOL01S0013883.1:284-10445 GCA_000715115.1 Nicotiana otophora
AAAAGTCCATATTGGAGGATCGGGTTGCACGCCGCAACAGACTTATTTAAAAGTCGACATACATACATACATACATACATATATATATATATATATATATATATATATATTGGGGGATCGGGCACGCCGTAACAGACTTGATTAAAATGAATATATTGTGAGAGCAGGTTGCACGCTGCAACAGAATTGAATGTGAATATAATGTGAGAGCGGGTTGCACGCTGCAACAGAACTGCATGTGAATATATTGTGAGAGCGGGTTGCACGCTGCAACAGAATTGAATGTGTATATATTGTGAGAGCGGGTTGTACGCTGAGAATTGATGGAAATGATAATTGGTTATGACTGCTGAGTTGGCTTAAATCATTATAAATGAGTTACCTGATTTATTTCTATTATTGTTGTTGTTACTAATATTGTGTATAGGTTAATGTAAGTGAACCGCCTTAGCCTCGTCACTACTTCGTCAAGGTTAGGCTCAGCACTTACCAGTACATGGGGTCGGTTGTACTGATACTATACTCTGTACTTCTTGTGTAGAATCAGAGTTAGTCCCAGCGGCGTGCCATACACTTGCTCGGATTTCAGCTACTCGGAGGAGACTTGAGGTATAACTGCATGGCGTCCGCAGTTATGAAGTCCCCGTCTATTTTACTTTAGCTGTGTGTTTATTTCCAGACAGCTTCATTTTATCCAGACCTTTATTTGTATTATTCTAGAAGCTCGTGCACTTGTGACACCAATTCTGGGATGGTATTTAGACACCATTTTTTTATGAATTATTTCACTATATTTCATACTTTGCTTCCGCTTTTGTTTCATTGACTATTAATAATTTAAAAATTGTATAAAAATTGGTTAATATTATTCTAACGTTGGCTTGCCTGGCAAGTGAAATGTTAGGCGCCATCACGGTCCGAAGGAGGGAATTTTGGGTCGTGACAGACTCGTTTGCCCATTCTCATATCAATGTTCCGCGCAATCTTTCTTGGGTTATTTCCTTTGTCTTAACTTACCTTTTGCACTGGCTCCTTATTTATCAATAACATCCAGGGCAGGAACCCCTACTTCCATTCCTTGACATTGTGTTTGCATAATGTTCTGGAATCATAGCATATCTGTAGGATTTGAATAAGTGCAATCTCATCCCTTTTTCATTTTTGTCGCATTCTTCCTTTACCATTCCATAGTTACTAGAATCACTTAGTTCCGACTTAATGCCACATCACTCCATATTCCCCCCTTTAGGGGAGTACTAAGATTTAGAACTACGGCGATCTACCTATAGATGTTTTACCTCTCCATCTTTGGCATCTTTTCACATCATCGATGACCCTTACTCGCCTTGCAGTAATCCTTCTGTACCAAGGATAACAAAATACCTTACTCATAAGGATGTCACCTAGTATAACTGGCACACATAGTCCCTTAAGCTTAACTTTGCTCACATTGCTTGCTTTAGGGAAGCATCTTTCTGAATGACCTTTAAAGGGTATTCTTATGTCGTCCATTCTATTATTGCCGGAACACAATCTATGAAATTCTCATGATGCCGACTATTATCAAATCATTCAGTTCCTAATTCATGTTTAGTTTATCTTGTTCACCAGCCCTTACTGATTTCTATTACTATGGGGTCTAACTTTTCCTTCTTGTAGTCGCGTTGGAGTCACGAACTTTTTTCTCGAAATGAGGATATGACTTATGTCCTATACTCTTTTGTTGTCTCAAGGCTTGTCACCTCTCATCTTTTCCTTCCCTTGACTATAGACTCTGTAATACTGTCATTTTGTTTCCCACCGTTGTCACCTATGTATCACATCTTACTCATAATGCTTCATCAACTCTCGTCGTATTTCCCTGCTAACATTTCTGTCTGTCACTTTATTCTGAACACTTCAACAAGACATTCTTTTGCTTTTAGCTCCCCTTGCTCCATCCACTGGCTCTTCAGGTTGCCTAACATTCTCTCTCTACTAGGGACGGGAGCCACACTAAGGTAATATTTATTCCTTCAAGGCTTCCAGTTCCTATCTTTGTAATACTCATATCTAGCTGTACTATTTTAGAGTGCACCATCTGAGTGTCTCACAAGGAGATCTATTAGTACATTTGCAATATCCTTCGGACATGTCAACCAACGCAAACAAGCCATCTACCATGTTGGGTCACTCTAACCCCAGTCGGATCTTGATATCCCATCCTTCTCTTAAACCATATCTGTTAGCTCCCATAGGGCATAACTAAGATGGGTGTGGCTGATTATACATACATCAGCTATTGTTGAAAGTAACTCAAAAGACTTATATATCTCTCTTCCTGAAGGGTAAATAATGATAATCTTCACTAGCTGGGTACCTCATACCCTTATTCACTTTGCTTTTTCTTACTTATTGAAACTTGTATTTACCTTCTGAATCTCTCATTGCTTTTCACCATATAGGTGGATAGATATTCTTGCCTTAAGGCTCCTTATAAAGAAGCTTACACGTCTTAGTACACACATGATCTGCTGAAGATCTTACATTTACTCATCATAAGCATCATGAAAAAATCGAGTTTCTCTGACTCAACTCTTCCATAGCCGCATTCAATCTATTACCAACTGTCTTTCTGGATGTAGGCATCGTTGTATTATGAATAAGATAGAGTTTAGGAAATTGAGTTCTTACAACTGAGCTCTACCACACGATCTAGAGTAAGAAGAAAGAGTGACAGTCCTAAATTCCCTGTAGCCTCCCGCTTATATGTGTGGTGCACAATACACCCATAAACAAGACTCTACTAGACATGACTTGTAGACTCCCAAGGATAGAACTGCTCTGATACTACTTTTGTCACGACCCAAATCGATGGGCTGCGACAGGCATCCGTTACCTTACTCAACCGAGTACCAATGTAACGTATATTTCATATCATAATATTATAGGTAAATGAGACGAAAAGGCTGTCATGATATAACTAGAATAAAGAATGAGAGAATACTAGACATAGGATGACCCAACTTGATATAGAAACTCATACCTGTAACATACGGGCCTATAAGGCCAATGTGATCCATTATATATTTAAAATATAGGCCGACAAGGACATACGAGTATCCGTATACATAACATCTGTTTACAAACCTCTAAAAGTACATACTTATCATAAAGGTCGGGACAGGGCCCCGCCATACCAAACAATACACGTCTAAATCATACTGAACAAACAAGAACCTCCGGAGCAAATGGAGTGCACCAACATCTTTCGCTGAGCTGATAGCCTACTTGGAGGACTATCGACCTGTCTATCGGGACCTGCGAGCATGAAACGCAGCGTCCCCAGGCAAAAGGGACGTCAGTACAAATAATGTACCGAGTATGTAAGGAATGAAAATAAGTAAATAATAGACATGAGAGAAACATGAAGTAAAAGACTCAACATGTATGTCTGAATAGCTCTGTGAATTATTTAATATTATAATATCATGCATATGCGTATAAATATTATACCATGCATAGGTATATGCGTTCATAACATCATCAAGCCTCTGAGGGCATCCCATCATATCATCTCGGTCACTGTGGGCAAAATCATTAACGTATACCAGCTGATCAGGTGGTGGTGCGTATATAACGCTGTAACCTTTTCCCATATCCCATATACATATAATATACGCGTATATAATGCTATCTGATCATGGGTCAATGTACATGTATAAATAAATGAAATACATAAGAAATACGTTAATAAGATCAATATACCTTTCAGATAAAATTTATCAACTACGTATTTTTCTGAGACCCATGAATAGAAGATATAATAACAATTCACATGGGGAATCAATAACGTAGGCATCTCTAATACTTCTGTGAATAGAGTCATTTATGAAAGTTGTGCATTTGCTCGTTTCATTTGTATCGTACAGATCATACCAAAAAGAAAGAAGGAATAGCCTTAACATACCTTAATTGCTTATACGAGCTCGTAGAAGGTCGTAGATGAAGAATCAAACTTGGATAAAGAACTATCCTCAAAGTGAGAACGTTGCTGCCAACTCTTCTTTATACCAAAGTAATTTATTCTCAAGATCAAAGTATGAATTTTCCCATATAAAAGAATGAACTCCTAGCTAAAAGTGTTGCTTTCTTCCGTTGGTATAAAAGAAAAGATCGAGAAAGACATAAAGTTTCTTAGCATATATATATATACTAACATGAAGCTATCTTTATAACTTCATGCAAAAAGATATAACAGGTGTAAAAACTCTTTTGTGGTCACTCCTCCTTTAAGTATATACATATACGCAGATAGCACATTGAAATAGACTGATTAAATAAAGAAATAAACTTAATCTTCTTATCTAATAATTTAATAATATACTATGACATATATATCTATTGCGGGAGCAAGTCCACGTGAACCCACCTAGAAAGGTTAAAGAAAATACTAATCATTTTGTCTTCATCCTAACATAGAACTTTGGAAATATTCAATTACTAATAAATCATGGCATTTTATGAAGTTAAAACATACACTAATATTTCATAGAGACGTGAAGATTATGACATTAGTAAAAATAATTATATCCAATTCTAATATTTCCCATCTAACCTCAAAAGTCTAGATTTTTATACTATAAATTCTCAATATGGATAAAGATAATTATTATTATGAGAAAATAGTTTCTATATTTATAACAAAGAAAATCTCATTTATACACTTTCTCGTATCAAGTGTATAATTTAAAGCATATCCGAAAATAGTAATTATAGTAACTATCCAAGATTATACTTGATATATATATCCATCAAAAAGTAAAGGTAATAGTTGTAGTTAGTGGACAGTGGGATCCACTCCCATTTGCTACCACTTTAAAAATCATGACTTATCCGATAAATGACACCCTTTAATACCTATTAGTCACATCTTTCTTTAGTTTCCATGGTCCCACGTGAACAACGCAATTTGTTTGCACTTATCCACTTATACTAATTTCATATTCTCAAACTTTATACCAATATTTAACCAATTAGTCACACAATAATTTCTAGGTCTTCTTTCACTTAAATACTAATAGACTTCGTATACCTTACTATTATGGTCATGTGGTATAGCACCAGTCCATAAATACAGGGTATTATAACTTGTGCCATTTCTATTTTTATCCCAAAATATCAAACTTCGACGAAACTCATTTTATTCGATTCGTTTACCCTCTAACCTTCACGACTTTACTAATCACTTATTATAAATAGCATAATGCTTATAATCTCAAAATAATCTCATTCCCGAATTTACGTCGATTAACTTATGACGAAACTTTAACATATGAAAATACGGGATATAACAAAGAAGACCCAAAGACTTAAAAATCATCCATAAAAACTTCCACAAATTTTCTACCATATCGGTGAAAATAGCCATCACGCATCTCTGGAAAGTGGTTGGTGCATTACAAAGACCAAACGACATTCGCTTGAAGGCAAAAGTTCCATAAGAACAAGTAAAAGTGGTTTTCTCCTGATCCTCTGGGCATATGACAATCTAGTTGTACCCCGAATAACCATTAAGGAAGCAATAATATTCATGCCCCGCCATTCTGTCCAACATTTGGTCAATGAATGGAAGTGGAAAGTGGTCCTTGCGGGTTTCTTTGTTGAGTCTTCTGTAATCAATGCAAACTCTACACCCTGTCATAGTGCGAGTAGGAATTAGCTCATTTTTCTCATTCTTAACCACAGTCACCCCTCCCTTTTTAGGCACACATTGCACTGGGCTTACCCTGTTGTTGTCAAAGATAGGAAATATGATACCTGCATCGAGACACTTAAATTACTTCCTTCTTCACGAGTTATTTCATGATAGGATTTAATCTCCTTTGATGTTCAACACTGGGCCACTGTCCATCTTCCAGAAAGAGTTTATGCATGCAAAATGATGGACTAATTCCCTTGATATCAGCAATTGTCCACCCTATAGCCTTTTTTTGCTCGCGAAGTACTCTGAGCAATTTTTCTTTTTATACATTAGTCAGACTGGACAAGATAATTACTGTCAATGTTTCAGAGTTTCCCAAATAAGCATAGCGCAAATGCGCTGGAATGGGCTTTAGCTCTAGCTTTGGAGCTTCTTCAATAGATGGGCTTTAGCTCTAGCTTTGTCTGATTATGATGAGGACAGTCTCTGAGCAGCCCCTTGAACCTCTCCTAAGCTGAGTATAAAGATTCCCCCGCTTTCTGTTTGAAGGCGACTATCTCACTTCTGATCTTTACAGTTTTGCCTAAAGGGAAGAACCTTGCCAGAAATTTTCTTGCCAGATCATTCCATGATGTAATACAATTAGCTGGCTCTGTCTTCAACCATCACTTTGCTTCGTCTAACAGAGAGAACGTAAAAAGTGTGAGCCTCACATAGTCAGGAGTGACTCCGTTAGTGATATAAGTATCACTAATCTCCAGGAAGTTCAGGATATGTTGTTGTTGATCCTCGTGTGGAAGACCCATAAACTGCCCATTCACATGAAGTAGTTGAATCATGCTCCGTTTCAGCTCAAAGTGCCCTGTGATTCTGGGCTTCACAATGCTAGAGGTGGCATTAGCAATGCTGTGCATCGCCACCTCCTGAACAGCCATATGTTGCTCCTATGTCATGTTCACATGAAATTGAACAAGTGCCTGAAGATTATTTGTATCCCTTGCTTCCCTCAACCTCCTATGAAATGTTCTCTCAGGTTCAGGGTCAAAGCCTTGAAGTCTATCCTGGCTTCTGACCCTTCGCATTCAATCAAAGTTTCTGATAGCAGAGCAACAATCAAGTAACATTAGACTTGACAAAATAAACAATTACAACAAGAACTAGAAAGTAGTCAATATTCAAATCCCCGGCAACGACGCCAAAAACTTGTTGCTCCCAAACACACACGCAAGTATATGTGGTCGTACAGTAATAAAATAATAAGTCGAGTATTGAACCCACAGAGACTTGTATCAACTACCCACTAAATTCACCAAGATTGTTATTCAGTCGAGCCAATTCGAGTTCAAGAGTATGATTCTACTAAACTATAATTCTAAGTATTAACTAAATTATCAAGCAACAAAATGGTTGTTGTGTATTCAGTAGAGACAAATATTCCAGGGTTGTGATCGATTCACCAATCCTATTGTATTCTAGTTAACTCTCCCTTTCATACAATTCACTCATGGGTGCTAATTAATCGAATAATTTCTCTCGTAGCCTTCTCCCGAAGTACTTCTCGCCTATTCAAAATAGATTAACGCCTATATTCCTATACAATCAATCTATTAAGAACGCATTAAGATTACGATATTTAATTAAGCACGCTGACTAGGTATATTCCTATCATAACCACAAATCCGCCCCCTCAGAATTAAGATCACGATCTCTTCAATTCTTCTCTAATCTAAACATTACTTTCCCAAGCATAGTATAGATAGTAAATAGACCTAACTGTTGGCCAGACAATTAAATAATTAATCACAGAATTGAAGAAACAATCATATATTGGTGAAATGTAATCAAGGTTAAGTCAACGTTAAACAACAATATTCATGGCTAAATCACAATCCCAGAACTATGGGTTTTAGCCACTCATGATAATAGCAAAGAATTTCATAAGTGTTGGATAATTAAAAATATTAAGAAAAAATGAAGAAAACTGAGTTCTCTTCACTCCCGGATGTTTCTCGTGTGTATTCTCCCTTCAAAGTGGCGTCTCCCCTCTAAAAATAAGCTTAGTCTTGCTTTTATACGTGTTGGGTAGGTCTAGGGCCGAAATAACCTTATTTTTATTTTGGTCCAAAATAAGTGTTCTTTTATATAATCGAGAAGGAATTAACTTTATTTTTCTAATATTTGCCCTTATTTACATATCTCAATGTATCAAGTTAACAACATATAAATTTTAATTAAGGATAATTAAGTCAAAATACATTTTTGTTCTAGGAGTTAGTATTTTCTTAAGGGGCACAACAAAGGTTAAAAAGTCATTTATTATGGACCAGAGGGAGTATGTATAAAAAGTAATCAACTCTAAAGGACTCTTCGATAGATTTTGAGATTTCACTATTAACATTCTCCTCAAATTGTTTCTTCTTATATATTACATGTTTCTTATGAAATTCGGGTTCGATATTAATTTCAAATGCAATTTTCTTGGCAGAAATCAAAGCAGTTGCAAATCCTTCATCTCTTTATTTGTTAAATAAAGAAATCAAACTTTTTCACTTCACATAACTTTTTGTAAAAAATTATATATAGCCTATTAGGTGTAAAAAAAAATGAGGCCTCCATAAATGTGGGACCTAAAGCAGTTGCTTTACTTGCTTTATGGACGGCCGCCCCTGCTACTCCATGGTTGTGTCTTTATTGGATATCTTAATATATATTTATGTGTTGTTTCAAACTTTCCCTTTCCCTCTATTCCGTTACAAAATTTTATTGATTATGTCCATAACTCTCAAATATTATTTAGGGAGAACACATAATTACCCCCTTTAACTTGACCCATTTTTTTTAACTACACAACTTAATTTTACGGGGATCCTATAACTCCCCTGAACTTATTTAAAGTAAATTTATTATCACCCCACGTGACTAAGATAAGATTTTAGTTGGACAGTGATACTCACGCACTGCACTTGTATTGCCAAGTCATTTTTATTACTAAAATGTAATTTTTTTTCTTTATTTTCGCTTTTTCCCACCATCTTCCACTGGTCATATTTTCACCATTTTGAACCACCAAACAACCATACAAGTACACCGATGTCTAATTGAGAAATCAATAAATCATACAGAGTACTAATAAAGGCATACAAGTCTTTAGCTAAAAAAACCAAATAATACAAGACAAATTGGGAAAAACATATGTTTATACAATGAAGGGATGAAATTAATGGGCCGTAACCCATTTGGTCCACAGCAGTGGCGGACTCATATGGTGGCAAGCTGGTACAACTGAACCCGCTTCATCAAACAATAATACTGTGTATATGTATAAATTAGGATTAAAACTGCGTAAGTTTTGTATAAATATTTTATTTGAATCCACTTGACAACAACTCTTTTACGTACTTCTAAAATTGAACTCGCTTGCACAAAATTCTGGGTCTGCCACTAGTCCAAAGTGTTAAAAATTGCATGCACCCTCATTTAACCTATGCCCAGTATTTTATGTTTTGTGAACAAGTACCCGTTTTAAAGCAATGCTTGGCATATTATTTCTTCTTCTGCTGTCAAGTTTCTTTCTCCTCCGACTGGATCACTATCGTTGCTTTATCCAAGAGGGAGGATGTGCTAAAGTGATAGTAGGCTATATTTATACAACTTAGACACTATTTATACTCTAATTTAACTGCACTCTATTGATATTTGAATGCTAAAAGATAAACAAATGCTCTAATTAAGAATTTTATGCTTTGCAGGAGCCACTCCGAGCTAGGAGGAGGAAGGCCAATCGAAGGTTAGCCCAGTCGAAAAGGAGCGAGAAAAGCAAGCGGGGAGGTCCCCTCCGGGTGTGCGGTCGCGGAGTGACCGCGAATTGGACCGCACACTGGAGGCAGAACACTGGCTAAAATCCGCGGCCGGATCCGCGGTCGAATCCGCGGCCGCGTATGGGCGGACGGAGGCCAACAACTCAGGGGTAATTATGTAATTTTCAAGACGACTAACCTAAACCTATATGAAGCCTAATTCGCCCAGAAGAGAAGAAGGGATGTTTTTGGGAGATTTTGAAGGCAAGAACAAGAGAGTGAAGACGAAGAATTTCCTAACAGTTTTCATCTTCTTCTTCTTACTTCCATTGTTGATTATGAATTGTTATAGTGAAGTTTTATCTATTAGTATGAGTAGATAAACCCATCATCTAGGGTTGATGGAACCAATTGTTGGATGAAGTTTTTTGACTATGTTTAGATATAATTGAGCCGTTTTTATTCTATAATTATTCAACTATGTGTTGTGTTGTGATTAATTGAAAGGGCCCTTGATTAATCATGTCTAGTTACCTTGTGTTGCTTGAGAAAGAACACTTGGTTAGATTATTGTTGAATAATACCACTTTCGGGTAAGTTAAGAGATTAATTACTTGAATTTAAAAGCAGGGTTAGAGATAACGAAGCTTTGGTGGGATAATTCTGAGTTGCATAAATTGT
>AWOL01S0013883.1:24872-81735 GCA_000715115.1 Nicotiana otophora
TTCTAGTAAATTATCGTAATTGATCGAGAGATAATTACGATATCCCGAAACTCATAATCCTCATAAAGTATTACGGCGAGATTATAGCTAACGTGTCAGGAATTAGTCTGGCAATTGGGGAAATAAATAGCCCTAGATCCTTTTAACCTTTGAGTTCAACCTTATTCTTGATTATTGCTAATTTTGTTGTCATTTTTCATTAGATAAATAAATTTTACTTATGCTCTATTAAAAATCTTACATCCGGATATTGTTTGAGCTTATCATTATCTTGTTAAAAGTTGTAGTAAATAGGTTAGTTCCCTGTGGAATTCGACTCCGGACTTGAACCATATTATATTTGCAGTGACCGCTTAGTCCTTTTTACGAGGCATAGTTGGGCGTGATCATAAAGTCATATGAGTAAGCTCCCATAAATCAGGTCACCTGTATAAAAAGAAGATTCTTTATAGAAGATTCTCTTTATTCCCACAACCTCGGTTATTAAATGTCTTTCTCAATTGATTAGACTATGGTGAATCTTTGGGGTGGTGTAAGATTGCTCGTAACTGGGTTAACGATTCTCGACTTTTTGGTTTGTGTTCGCTTCCATTTTTTTTAGATTACTCATTCTACAAAAGGAATAAATTGTTATAAGATCTCGTGTTTCAGAATGATTTTATAATTAACTTTATTTTCAAGGTCCAAAGAAGTGTTGTAGTGCAAAGTCACCTATTATAGTGCAAACTTCAGACATCAGGGTTTGAACTTCGCCCAAAAGCAGTGCAAATTTCAGGCATCGGGATCTAAAGTTCGCCCTGAGGTACTAGTGCTAACTTCAGACATGAGAGTCTAAAGTGCACCCTGAGGCAGTGCAAACTTCAGATATCCATGTCCGAAGTTTGGCTATGGTAGTGCAAACTTCAGACATTTGTGTCACTCTAAAATTTGCCTGAGGCAGTGTGTTATGAATAATCTAGCCCGGCCCAATATGGATACCGACAAGGATGTCACACAAATTAATATTGGGCCGAGAAGAAGCAATTAGGCCAGGCCTTCACAAAGGTTACTTTGGGATCCAGGCTGAGGGCACTTTTTATTAGTTAAATAGTACATCGTAATACTATTAGTAGGCTATGGTGAATTATGTGCAAAGTCATTTCTGGTATCTTCCCATCTCATACCTTTTCTTCTTAGCTTTCTGTTGTAATCTTCCTTACTCTAGTTAGTGTTTGCTTTGTAATTCCAGTTTAATGTTCAATATAATCGGTCAGTTCTATTGAAAGAGATTTGTCTACTTTTAGTCTGTTACATTGGTGCTTTCATCCATTTGAACTCCAATGGCAGCGGTGGTTTTAGATAAATTCAGCAGCGGCAATCCAGAGGGCTGAGTTTCTCGGGCTGAGCGGTACTTCACCTTCCTTGGTTTCTCTGAAGAATATTGGTTACCTCTACCTTACTTCTACCTTGAAGGTGATGCCCTCATTTGGTTCGATTGGCTACATCGCAACAAACAATTCTATGATTGGAACCATTTCAAGGAGAAATTAATTATGCGATTTCGACAACGGAGTTCGCAAGTTCGGTAGAGAGTGTGGCTTGCTTTGACTCTAGTAGCGTCGGACCTATATCTATACCAGAAGCCCTTCCTGCTGCAATGAAATCTAATTTAGACAATGCAAAACCAGAGGAGGTCGCAGAATTGAAGATTGCTTCTGATTTGGATGATGGCAACTTAAGTCCTATTGACAACTTCGAGGTCCCTCCTGAGATGTTAGAATCCCTGATTGGTAATATTTCGAACCCCACTGATTTTACTTCCTCAATAGTTTCAACGGGTGGCAATTGTGATGTGGATACACCACTGGAAATTAATAGTGGTGAGGAGGAATATTCATGGAACTATGCCTGCAAGGTGCTTGCTGACATTACCGATAGGGAAATCGACATGGACGTTGAAGATTCAGTGAAGATCGCCTCCCAGGTGTTCGAGAAAATGGGGCATAACTGCTGCACCAAGGTACTCTCTGATGAATATGATTTGGATGATGGAAACCCAGAGGAAGACAATGTGCTTGTTGACAATTCCCAAAACGATATATGCGAGTTGCCTAGTCATATTATCGATATGATTTCATTTCTGATTTCCTTTGCTAAATGTGAGTTTAAGGTTAAACATAGGACCGCTCTAATTAACGGAATCAATTTCCCGTTGGCAGACACCTTAAAAGTTTTCGTGTCAAGTATTTTCACTGGTACCACACTCTAATACTTGGGCTAAGGATGCAAGAAATATTGGACTACGAACTTCTAGTTATGTGGACAAGTGGTTCGACACAGGGCAGGAATTTATCATTGTTTCAGGTTGCACATCTCTTCTTCATATTCCTTTAAGTTCTGCATCATATGCACACATACTATTTGAAGCAATTAGAAAAGGATGAAGTTGTTTATTTGCAAAGTCGTATAATCGGGGGCAATTAGGTGGTATTGAATTGGATGTTGAGTGCTTTGATGCCATGTATTATGATAAATGTTTCGGGGTACCGGAGAATATTGAGAATCAGCATCTGGATAAATTTTAATGAAGTATGAGCGAGGCCTTCCAGTAAAAGAACTCCATTGAATGAAGTCAAGGTGAGAATCTTCGAATTTATTGTGTCTGCAAAAATTGAATGCGAGGTTTTGGAGCAGATAGTGGGAAACAAATTGATAGACGACGGTGAATTCTCCTGCTTATTTTGTGTGCTATATATCACAAAGCCTCTAGAAAGCCTTTCGCCAAACAACAATTTTATGTGGAGGGTGAATCTGCAACTATCTTTTTCTTCCTCAGTAGGTTTCGTTGTTTATCTCACCTTTCCAAATCTTCCATTTGATCGTGGTATACATGATATCCCTATAGCTTTTGTTGTCGAGCTGAATATGTTTACAAATAGTAGTGTTCTTTCTACTCATGATCCAATAGTTACACTGTGGGGTGATTGGGTTTATAGTGATGGAAAGTCAACATCATGTGCTGTTCTTATTCTTGCAATGTGCAAGGACACATGGCTATTTAGGCAGGTTGTTGCGAGTCAACGCTTTGACCTTTACCTCTATGATCCGGGACCCAATGTTCAGCTACCTATCGTTTATGGTCCTGTATGTAGGAAAGGAACTGCTGCCAATGTTTTGCTTTCCTTACAGAGTAGTGGTGTTGGTTGTACCTTTGATTTTGAGTTACTATCTCGATCCAAACTGCTAAGTGCACCTGTTGTGGCTATTGTTGATGCCCCGGAAGCTGCTAGTTGGAATGATGTGTATTTTGCAATTGGTTTTTTGGTTCCTTTGGCTAGCGGGGGAGTTTACTTGGTGGCGGACCAGAAATTTCAGCATGTTTTCTGCTTATTCAAGCTCGTTACTCGCAGACCAAGGGGAGAGATCGTTTGCAATGCTCATGTCACTTTGGATTCCTTGTTCAATGTTGCCACTGCCAGGCAGGTGTCACACCTCCTCTTTTCCGAAGGGGATGGGGATAGGGATATGGAGTTTTTCCAATTAAAGTGACATTATTCGAAATATGATTATTTATTTAATTCAGAGTCGCCACTTGGAATATTTATGGTGTCCCAAGTCACCGGTTTATTTTAAGTCCCAAATCGAGGAAATCGACTCTATTTTTATGGTCTGCGAACATAGAAGACCGAGTAAGAAATTCTGTTAACCCGGGAGAAGGTGTGAGGAACTCCTGAGTTCCGTGGTTTTAGCACGGTCACTTTAATCATACATGGCTTAATTAATGGATGTATTACGTATTTTAGAACCTATGTGCGTTTTACCTTTTACCGCTTCTAATTGCTTGATTATTCATGATTATGAAATTATCTTGAAACGAGTCACGCGTACGTGTACTCGTTTTGTTTGGTATGCCAACGTTATGTCACGCGTATGTGTACACAACTAATAACACTTTATTATTATTAAGATTGTTTGGCCAAAGCCGCGCGAACGCGTATTTTGATTTACTTTTGGGATCATAATTATGTCACGCGGACGTATACATAATCACGATAATATATTAAAAGCGTGTCTAAAGCAAACTACGATGTTCATGAATTATTTATTTTCCTAAACTAATTTGAGGTGATTGCAAGGCCATGAGAAGTATGGAGAGTTCTTTGTGGAAGTGGTGTAAGATTAGCTATTGGACGAAATTTCATCTGCGTTTTTGCAGGTATGGAGACTAGTTGTTGGTGTTTGTTTAATAGTGAGCTTTCATAGAGAAATTGGATTGAGGAGAGAAGACATGATTAATCATGGTGAGGCAGAAAGTCTGTGATGCTAAGGATCCGCTACTCTGTTTCTCCGTCCTCTCGTTGTTGCTCTCTAAATTTTCTGTATCTCTATTTCGTTCCTCCGTTCTCTCATTTTTTTTAGCCCCCTTTTGGTGTGTTGAGTGTGTTCTCCTAATTGTGTGAGTGAGTGAAATATATATAGATGTAGGTATAGGGATTAATTGGTGGCCAAGAAAAAAGAGTGTGTATGTGCATGTGAGTTTTGAGGGAGTGCATGTGAGTTTTGTTATAAAAGATAAGGAAGAATCCTGCCACATGAAAATAACTCATTGACTCTTGCTTTAATTAATATTTTTTCTTTTCTTTTAAGAGTGTAAAATAAAAATACTAGCTAAATATTTTAAAATTAAGAACATATAATTTTTTTTTCTTAAATAAACCCTACTAAAAATGAAATAAAGGTTAAATTATGTAGATTAAACTTAAAATTATTTACATACTAAAAAGTGTTGAAAAATCCAGAGATCATTTAGATTCCATTAGTAATGAGGATTCGGAATATCACACATTGATTAATCAAAGTGAGATTCAACAACGAAAAGAAAGATCGATTCTTTGGGATCCTTCCTTTCTTCAAACGGAACGAAAAGAGATAGAATCAGGNTTAGTAATGAGGATTCGGAATATCACACATTGATTAATCAAAGTGAGATTCAACAACGAAAAGAAAGATCGATTCTTTGGGATCCTTCCTTTCTTCAAACAGAACGAAAAGAGATAGAATAAGGTCAAAAATTAGGTGCTCACAGCAGATATTGCTATCTATCCTTCGAAAGAGTGACCAGAAAGACAAGGTTGACACATTTATAATACCGCTTCTCCACCTATTTTCCATACCAACGTCTCCTATGGGAAAGAATTCCAACATATCCATAGAAGTTGCTGCAATTTTAAAATACAGAGAAGTCCTTCAAATACTCTCAATGGCTAAGATGCTTGAATTATTTCAAAGAAAATATGCATGTTATCTTGTAGTGGAAGTGGTCTTAAGTGTATTTCATCAGTTTGGATGGATTACTGCTACTGCATATTATGCGAGTCCTATTTTTTATTTAGTTGATCTCCAGAAGGATGGCATCAATTCTTTTGGTGGTTGTAGAAGTCCTGATGAAAATCTTGGGATTTCTTTTGCGGGATAATTCAAAATGTTCTTTACCGTGTGAAACCCAAACATATATCAATTGTCTTTCCTTTGATGTACTCGAACCTTGAGGACAAGGTTCTTATTGAGGAGGAGGGTATTGTTATGAATAATCTAGCCCAGCCCAATATGGATACCGACAAGGATGTCACACAAATTAATATTGGGCCGAGAAGAAGTAATTGGGTCAGGCCTTCACAAAGGTTACTTTGGGATCTAGACTGAGGGCACTTTTTATTAGTTAAATAGTACATCGTAACACTATCAGTAGGCTATGTGGAATTATGTGCAAAATCATTTCTGGTATCTTCCCATCTCCAATTCTGTATTAGTCTTTCTCATCCCCTTTCTTCTTAGCTTTCTGTTGTAATCTTCCTTACTCTAGTTAGTGTTTGCTTTGTAATTCTAGTTTAATGTTCAATATAATCGGCCAGTTCTATTGAAAGAGATTTGTCTACTTTTAGTCTGTTACATAGTGCGAACTTCAGACATCGAGGTCTAAAGTGAAGCCTGAAATTTTCCTGAGGTTGTACAAACTTCAGATATCAGCGTCTGAAGTTCGCCTGAGGTAGTGCAAACTTCAGACATTGGGGTCTAAAGTGAAGCCTGAAATTTGCCTGAGGTTATACAAACTTCATATATCGGCATCTGAAGTTTGCCTGGGGTAGTGCAAACTTCAGACATTGACAACTGATAAATAACGTGTTTTATGAAACATTGCATCCATATTGAGATAAAAGGGTAATGATTGCTATAATTGGATATGGCATTAATTATCCAAATAATTAATTATGGCATAATACTGGAGTCATGGGATGATCAGAGATTATCTTATTTGTGAGAGAGCTCTTGAATTTGCTCAAATGGAAGATAAATTCAAGCTTGGGAAACCAGTCAAGATAATGGTAAAACCATAGCAAAGTCTTGCTACAATCTTGGATGAGCTTAATTTATAGACAATAAGAATTCATACAGTCGACCTTAACTTACTCGGGATTGTGGCACATTAATTGTTGTTTTTTTATTAGGAGGGCTAGTTAATGGCACTAGAGGAAGCTGGTTGATTGATCTTCAGTTGTGAAGGAACCGTTATTAATCTTTGGTGATATATATTTTTCAACAAGATTTAGTTTGGAGGAATTGGTTAAATGAAGCAGCTTTATGTCTCTGTATATAAACCAGTTGGTTCTTGTCATATAAAGTATCTATTCTTCTAGGAGTATTATTTTTAATTTTAGTTTCTAGTGGTAAAAGTATAATGATATTAAAAGAAAAGTAGGTATCGTATTTCCACACTTTCTTCTTGACATGAATTGTATCTGATCTAATGCTAAAATACTCGGAAGTAGCAAGCTATGTAAGGAGAGAATGGGGGTAGGGAGAACTGTTTGTCATGTATTGTTTGTTGCCAAGCTGCACTTTTGCAATACAAATTGTTTTCAACTAGTGATATATATTCCGTTGGCATTGTGACCACTAGACATGAATGACTAATGGCAGATGCGGAGCTAAGATTTGAAGTGTGTGGGTTCTAAATTTTAAAATAAAACGCTGAACATGAATGGCTAATGTCTAATGGTGTTGTGATATATTTAATTGGTATTGTGACCCCTAGACATGAATGGCTAATGGTGTTGGTGCTTTAATTTTATCATCTATATGAATGAATAATGGTGTTGGTACTTTAGTTTTACCATATATTTATTGGATTTATAATGACTAATGGAGTTGTCAATGTTCATATTGTAGGAAGATCTTGCCATTTATGACAGATTGCAAAAGTATGAAGCTAAAGTTAATATTGGCAGAAAAAGTAGCAGAAGAGCAAATGATGGAGATGGAGTTGTCATCTTACATGGATTAGATTACAAAGTTGGAAGGTGAAATAGAGATGTTAAAAGATAGAAAACTGAGGAAAAAAGAACCAGATGCAAGACTAGGAAGAATATGTTATGGTTTATACTTGTTTGTGCTTATGTGGGCATTTTAGCTTGTCTAATAAAAATTTACCAGTTAAAGAATAAAAGCTTGCAATTGTCATAAAAAAACATTGTAGTTTTTTAAAATTATTTAGGTTAGTAGTTGGAAGGCAATGCTTGTAATATTTGAAATAATGTGATCAGTTTGCCATGATGGTTGGCTATTTTGTGTTTCATTTGGTAATGAATTTGTTATTACAATAGGCTATTTTATGTCATTTTTGGCTCTCTTATAAAAAACATCATTTTTGGCAATAACTTTCTTGTTTGTTGATGAGCTTGCCATTAGAGTTTCTGAACAACATTGAGAATAAAAGAATACAATTGAGACAAAAAAACTTTGTTCCATTTCCATATTGGTAAGTAGTGATTACATCAATGACCCCATGTATACAACAGAAATACTAAAAACCATCCTAATTTGGTGCACATACAAAAAGTACTAAACTTCACTAATGTCCAGTTTTATAAATTTATTTCTAGCTTCACCTTGGTGCACAGACAAGGTGGGTTGCTCTGATGGTAAGCACCCTCCACTTCCAACCAAGAGGTTGTGGGTTCGAGTCACCCCAAGAGCAAGGTGGGGAGTTCTTGGAGGGAAGGATGCTGAGGGTCATTTGGAAACAGCCTCTCTACCCCAGGGTAGGGGTAAGGTCTGCGTACACACTACCCTCCCCAGACCCCACTAGTGGGATTATACTGGGTTGTTGTTGTTGTTTGTCTTCAACTTGCTGCACACATATAAGACCAAAAAACCATTCTCTCCAACACTAGAAACAACTTCACCAAACTACAAGAATTAGAAAATAGGCGGAACAAGAACATTGCAGTGGTTTACTTTGACCTCTGGAAATAACTTCAATATCTAGTTTTCACCTCTAGAAATACATCAGAAATTAAAAGAAGTCAATGTTATCCAGTCTCCACCATCTGGTTTACTCTGACATTGATCATTAGAGCCTCGTGTATATGGCCATCAAGTAATAAAGTGACTCGAAAAGTCGGATGTCGAACCCACAGAGACTTAGATTAATCATTCACTAAGAAAACTAAAATCAATTAACTGTCCAAGATAATAAAAAAAGTTGTTTATCTACCAAACTATTTTGCAGAAATTGAACAAGTAGTTAGCTAATTTATCAGGGATGCAAACGTGTGTTTTGGATTTTACTCAGAGGAGATGAAGATTCCAGGGTTGTGGTCGGTTTATCAATCCTATTAAGTTCAATAACCACACATGCTAATCCAAATTATCAATGGTTGCTAATTGACCGGATCGTTTATATGAATAGCATGTTCCCACAATACTACTCACCTATTCACAATATATCAATCCTATATTCCTATGGTATTGAGTCTATCATGAACGAATATAATACAGTATTCAACTAAGCAAGAATGTTAGGTATATTCATATCCTAACCGCGAAATCGTTCCCCGAGCCACGGGTTCAGAAACAAGCTCTCTTTAATTTTACTCTAATCTAAACACAACTTTCCCAAGCATAGCATAGATAGTAGGGTGAATTAGTAGCTACAACAATTCACAAGTTAAAACTGAAATTAAAGAAACAACCACAAGATGATAATCCGAATTAACGAAGATATACTTAATAAACGTTAATAATCATGTCAACCACAACCCTTGAAACTAGAGTGCTTAGCCACTCATGTTCGTAGTAACAATTTTCCAAGTATTTTGCATAAATAAATTACAAAGAAAAGATGAAGGAATAAAGAACTCAATGATTTTCTCCTCCAAAAGTTGTTCCACGTGATGTTCTTGCCTCCAAATAATGTTCCCAAAGTCTTCTCCCCTTCCAAATTAGTGTCGCCACCTTAAAAGCACATTTTCTTGATGTATTTATAGCGGCTAGGGTTTGTTGGGGGGAATTGGGCTTCTCCTAATTCGGATGGGAGAAGCTGAAATTTTCTGCTCCGGTCCCGATCTCGCGAAGTGACCCTCGCTTAGCGGTCCGAGACTTTTCTGGTTTCTTCTGCTCGGGTACCGATCTCGCGAAGTGAACCTCACTTCGTTGTTCGGGACCCGGGCACCAAACTTATACTTCATCTAGATTCTTCTTTTTTTTTTACTTCACTTTGCATGAAAATTTTCCAAATCACTTCTAGTTGACTCCTACACATATAAATAATATTATTAAGCTTGAGTCACAAATATTCATATAAAAATTAACAAGATCGAGGTTTAATACAAGAAAAATTACATGCAAAAACATGGATTTTTAGCCAAACATCACAGCCCCACACTTAAGCTCTTGCTCGTCCTCGAGCAACCAACAATTAACACTATTCTTGGGCACTTAACACATTTGAAGCACACTACACCAATGACCGTGGTTGATAGCAACAATTAAATTGTAGCATATGCAATCACTTATACTTCCCTTTACTTATGTCATTCTTCAAAAATATTCACAACAAAGACGACATGCTTATAACAATCCTAGCCTCTAAAACCGACTCCGTGTCACAATGCACTCATGGCTTGAACACCCACCATTCTAGAGGAGTCTAACTTCGTTACATATCCCTCATAAAACCATATGCCCTTACAACAAGAATAAAAGAGTAAGTTGAATCCACACACTTAACTCAAATGCTCAAATATATTTTAATGACCCATATATATCAAAGAATATTACTCACTCTCACAAAATATGTCACATGCATGCAATTGGTACCATAGGCTTGCCCTTAATGTAAATTTCTAATAATGTAGGCTCACTCAATCTAAAATCAATTAGGACTTTATTATGGTTGTAATGTGGGCTAAGGGTCGGGAAGGATATATTTAGGCATAGTGGGTCACCCCCCTAAGCAGCTTAACACATCTCATATTTAACTTTAAGCTCATATTCTTCAATCCCAACTTTAATTTCACAACTAAAATCACCCATAACAACGTTCCCTATTTCTTCAGGCACTACTTTAATTCATACCCACTAGCAAGAACAAGATATCAATTTATTCATATAAATTTTTCCTTCTCTTTTTTTTTTCTTCAGATTTTTCTTTTTTTTTTTCTTTATAATTTTCGCTAGTGGTGTATTCTTTTACAAAACAAGTGTACCTTTCTTCCTTTCTGTAACGACCCGGCCGGTCATTTTAAGTATTTCAACCCTGTTCCCCCATTTACTGCTCAAATTATGATTTACGGTTGTTATTTGACTTGTTGGGGTAATTGGTTCGGGTCCGGTGAGGTTTTGCAATGATTTGGAACACTTAGCTCTAAGGTTTAGAACTTAAGTTAAAAGGTTGATCGAATGTTGACTTATGTGTAACGACCCCAGAGAAATTTTTTGCTAAGGAAATTAAAGTTTTGTGGTGCCGAGGTAGATCCATTAGTACAAAGGTTATAGAAATTTCAAGCTCGCCACAGCTAAGACTTTTTGGGTTGAACAATACATGAGGGAGTAAAGGAAAATTTGTAGCAGAGAAATGCGTTTCTGCGGTCCATTATGCGACCGCAGAATCACTATGCGGACCGCATAATGGCCGCAGAGTGAGGCTGGTAAGGGGCCGTTTTGGATGCCATTCTGCGGTTGACTATGCGACCGCAGAACTGTTCTTCGGTTTATTATGTGACCGCAGAATAGGTCTGCGGGTCGCATAGTGACCGCAAACCTAGACAAGTTTTTCCCAGTTCTGGAGGCCAATTGTGCGGCCGATATGCGGACCGCATATCCATTATGCGGTCGCATATGCGACCGCATATCCTGTCCAGAGTTTCATTTTTAGGTTTTGATAACCCGACCCAACTTCAATTTATAGCCCTTGAAGCTCATTTTGGAGCAAAAATTTGACATTTTTAGAGAGAAGGGAGAGTGTTCTAGAGAGAGGAAGAAGCTTAAGTGCTTTGTTCATCAAGATCTTGTTCAAGCATTGAAATCCAACAAGGAAATATCACAAGATCTTCATCCAAGAGATAAGGTTCTAACCCCTACTCTTCAATTTCGAGTTTGGGTAAAGATGGGTGATTAAGTGTATGATTCTTGGGTGTAAGAGTATTATTTATATATATCAATGTAGTTTATTGAAAGATTGTTTAGTTCAAAGGGGTAAAGATTGGGTTGAAAATGGTAGAAATCTTCAAAGACTTTAATTGAAGATTTGAGGGTCGAGTTGATGTCGGAATTTGGTGAAATTTATATGGTTGGACTCGTGGTTGGATGAGCGTTCATATTTTGTAACTTTTGATGGGTTCCAAGATTTTTGAGTTAATTCAGATTTTTATTGAAAAATTAGTATTTTCTTATGGAATTAATTACAATAATTGGTATTGACTGAATCGAATTAATTGTGGCTAGATACAAGGCTTTCGAAGATCAATTCTCGTGGCAAGGGCATAGCGGAATAATGAATTTTACGGTTTGGGGTAAGTAACTGTTCTAAATTTGATCCTGAGGGTATGAAACCCCAGATTATGTGTTATGTGATTGATTTTGAGGTGACGGACGTGTGGATGTGCACCGTAGGAATTGTGACTTGGTCAAATTTCATGGAACTATGTAGTTGAATAATCTATTGATACCAGTACATTCTCTATGTGTTAGAGAAAATTGAGCTAAGACTCGTATTAAAAATCATGCATAGACATATGCCGTTATTATTGGTACCCACTAAGGTCATTTCTGTGGTTGAATTATATGTTCAAATTGTAATTTCATATGCAATCATGTTTATTCATTTCATATCATATCTCAATCTCTGTTGCTATTTATTAAAATATCATATTATCAATTTTGGGCTGATTATCATAATTTCTGAGAGCCCGAGAGACTGGAGAGGTTGATGACTGAGTGAGGATTTTTATGGATCGGGCTGCACACCGCAACATGTTTTATTGATTTATGCCATGATTGGCTAGATATCGCGCTTGGGCTGAAGGAGCCCCTCCGGAGTCTATATACACCCCCAATGAGCGCATGTACCTACTGAGTGCGATTGCCGAGTGTCAAGTGATGAGTGACTGTGAGGAATGAGCGACTGTGAGGAAAGAGTGACTGTGAGGAAAGAGTGACTGTGAAGTTGGAGTGAATGAGAGGATTGAGTGACTGTTACTCTGAGAGGATGTATTGATTTCATTAATTTCCGCATTTCAGTTGTCACATATCACTATTTCGGAAATTTCGGGAAAAAAATACTATTTTCCGTTTCAGTCAAATTTGATATGATATTTTTGTGAAATTTTAAATGTTGAACTTGAGAGCATGCCTACCCTTTTATGTTGGAAAGTACTGTATTTGAACTTAGCTGAGAAGCTCGTCACTACTTTCAGTTTCTTATTAATTATTGTTACTTACTGGGTTGGTTGTACTCATACTACACCCTGCACTTCGTGTGCATCTCCAGGTGATCTCGGACATAGTGGGTATTGATTCTTTTGCACGGTTGATTTTTCGGAGATTCATAGGTAGTTGCCATGTTTCTCATACCTTGTCTCTCCTTCCCTATATCTTGTTTACTGTATTTGGTCTTAGACTATTATTGATCGTATTTTCTAGACTTATAATGTATAGATGCTCAAGTACTCAGTGACACCTGGTTTTGGGAGTAAATTTATATTCAGTATTGGTGGGAGTTTTCCCCTTAAATTAATTATTATGTTTCCAATATTTAAAAGAAGTTGTGGGTTATTGATGTTGTCAGCTTTCCTAGCATCGGAATAGGTGCCATCACGACATGTGTGATTTTTGGGTCGTGACACTTTCATTGATTCCACTCGAAAGCCACCCAAATTCCCTCCTTACTTCTTTTAGCGCTCATTTCACAATTAAAGTGCTTTAAGAGGTAAAAGAATCAAAACAACGTCAATTAAGAATAAAAATGGTATAGACTTGTAATGTGGGTGCCAAATAAAAGTCTATAGGCTCAAAATGGTTAACTAGGGATAAATTTTATTTGTGATTTCAATAAAGATCGGAAAGATCAAAGAAAGCCTAAAATTATTTTTCAAACCGAGCCTCACCTAACATTTCAGTTCGACTCACATACCGGGCAAGTTCTAGACACAAGTATAATGACATGGACTACACAAAAATCTCACTTTACACATGGCACATGACTCACTAAGGACGATCTCATTTCGACTCTCAAAGTGAACATAAGTCAAGAAAATGAGACATATGTGTCACAAAACATGCTATCCTAATAAGCAAGGCATCATAAGCAATTTTAGCACATAGGGAAGATACTACACATGCCAAAGCCTAAATATGCTACTATCAAACAAGTCAATGGCGCCTAGGAATCTCATCTTTCCTCCATTTATTTCCTAAATACTACCCTACTAAAAAAACACTACGACCCGGTTCAAACTACATCCCATGAAAAAGAATCGAGGCACAAAGAAAAACCACGGAGGATTATTACTACCTAAAGGAAACTAAAAGGCATATTTTTGGATTTTTGTTTGGATTTTAATCCCTCAAGAAAACTGTCTAGGAGATCCATCGTCGGGAAAAGTCCATTTTTTCTACTTTTTTTTCGATTTTTCTTATTTTCCACATTTTAGAAAAATTAAGCTACTAAAATACTACACAACTACGAAAACAACAATAGGAAGCTAAAATCAAAATAAGAAGTTAACATGTTTCTAACATACCACTACTAATTATCTAGAGAAATTCTCCTACCTCATACTTAAAAGAGTGCATTGTCCTCAATGCACAAATAAGTAAAATAATAACGAGGGTGGACAAGAAACTCCCTAAAAAGTCAAAGGCCGAAACAATCACGGCTCACGAGGTACTCAGACTTCCCCCAGGCATGGTCCTTTGTGTGGGCACCCCACACTTAGTTCTCACCATCTAGCTCGCTTTTGCACTCTTCCAATGGCTTTACTTCCTAAAATCGTGATCCTACAAAATAAAATAGACACTACAAAAATAATATAATAAAAATAAAAATAAAAGAAAGTAGTAAAGATGGGTTGCCTCCCAACAAGCGCCTGATTAAATATGGCGGAACGACGCAGAATCTCGTATAGTAATTGGAAAGTAACACCTTGGACTTCTGACAATCAAAGTCACCTCCATAATAGTGCTTTCCTCTTTGTGCAAATCAATTGCACCATTGGAGTGACTCTCACTACCTCAAACGGGCCCGACCATCTCAATTTGAGCTTCCCCGGAAAGAGTCTCAACCTCAAATTGAACAATAGAACCAACTGGCCCGGTTCGAACTCGCGATTATGGATATTCTTATCATACCAGCGCTTGGTCTTTTCTTTATTTAACTTGGCATTTCTATACGCATGCAAGCGAAAATCATCAAGCTCGTTCAATTGCATCAACCGATTTTCACCTGCTAATTCCGCATCAAAGTTTATCTTCATTATCGCCAATAGGCCTTGTGCTCAAGTTCCACCAGTAAATTGCATGCCTTCCCATAAACCAGCTTGTAAGGGAAGGCTCCAATTGTAGTTTTGTAAGCGGTCTGGTATGCCCATAGAGCATCATCAAGTTTTACAGCCCAATCTTTCCTACTTGCACTAACCGTTTTCTCCAGAATCTACTTTATCTCTCTATTTGACACTTCAACTTGTCCACTAGTCTGAGGATGGTAAGTATTCGCAACCTTATGTTTGACCCTGTATTTCGCTAAGACATTGTCTAATAGATTGTTACAGAAATGGGTGCCCCCATCACTTATCATCACTCTCGCAGTGCTGAACCTTGAAAAGATATGCTTTTTCACAAAGTTAACCATAACCTTGGCACCATTGGTAGGAAGAGCAATGGCCTCCACCTATTTCGACACATAGTCAACGACCACCAAAATGTACTTACACCCATTGTACGAGGAAAACATACCCATAAAATCAATTTCCCACACATCAAAAATTTGAACCTCCATAATACCATGCAATGGAATCTCATACCTTTTCATAATTATTCCTGTTCTTTGGCACCTATCACACCTCCTCACGAACTCATGGGCATCTTTAAACAACCTAGGCCAATAGAAACCTGATTGCAACACCTTGGCTGCCATTTTGTCACCCGCATGATGATCACCATAAGGCGACGCATGACAGTCATGTAAGATAACATTTACTTCAGATTAGGGCACACATCTTCTCATTAACTGATCGGTACAAGATTTTAACAAAAATGGCTCATCCCACACATATGATCTCACATCTCGCAAGAACTTCTTTTTAGCATGAGGTTCAAGGTAAGGCGACATTTATCCACTGACCAGATAGTTTACAAAATCTACATACCATGGGACCTCCCCAGTAGTAACGGCCAACAATTGCTCATCCGGGAAGGTTTCCTTGATGACATCTCCCTCAGCTACATGATTCCGTGTTTCTAACCTGGACAAGTGATCGGCCACTTGATTCTCTATTCCTTTACGGTCTCAGACCTCCAAGTCAAATTCTTACAAGATTAAAACCAACAGATTAGCCTTGGTTTAGCATCTTTCTTTTCAAAGAAATACTTGATGGTTGCATGGTATGTGTAGATGATGACTTTGGTGCCAACCAAATAGGCCCGAAATATATCGAACGCCCACACTACAGCAAGCAACTCCTTTTCTGTCACAGTATAATTTATTTGAGCTGGAGTGAGAGTCTTGCCTGCGTAGTAAATGGAGTGAAATATTTTGCTCCTCTTCTGGCCCAATACGGCCCCAATTGCACCATCACTAGCGTCACACATCAACTCAAATGGATCGTTTCAGTCAGGAGCCACTATGATTAGTGCACTCACTAACTTCTTTTTCAACTCCTCGAATGCTTTCAGACAAGCATCGTCAAAATTGAACAGCACATCCTTCTCTAACAACCTGCACAAAGGAGAGGAAATTTTTGATAAATCCTTTATAAATAGGCAATAAAAATCTGTATGTCCTAGAAAACTCATGACTCCTTTCACTGCAATTGGTGATGGCAACTTTTCAATTGCTTCCACCTTAGCCTTGTCAACTTCCAGTCCATCTTTGGACATCTTGTGCCCCAGCACTATACCTTCACGTACCATAAAATGACACCTTTTCCAATTCAGTACCAGATTAGTCTCCTCGCACCTATCAAGCACTTTAGCAAGATTAGTCAAGCATTCATGAAAAGAAGGACCAAACACAGAAAAATCATCCATAAAGACCTCCACAAACCGTTCCACCATGTCGGTGAAAATAGCCATGATACACCTTTGAAAAGTCGCAGGTGCATTACATAACACAAATCACATTCTCTTAAATGCATAAGTGTCATAAGGGTATGTAAAAGTGATCTTTTCTTGATCTTCCGGGGCAATAGCAATCTGATTATACACCGAATAGCCATCAAGAGAATAATAGTATTCCTGTCCGGCTAATCTGTCAAGCATTTGATCAATGAAGGGGAGAGGGAAGTGATCTTTTGGTATAACATTATTCAACTTCCTATAATCTATGCATATTTGCCAACCAGTCACAGTCCTAGTTGGGATTAATTCATTTTGTTCATTCACTACAACAATCATACCCCCCTTTTTAGGTACACATTGGACATGGCTTACCCACTTACTATTGGAGATAGGAAATACTATACCTGTGTCGAGCCACTTAATCACTTCTTTTCTTACCACCTCTTTTATGATTGGATTTAGGCGGCGTTGATGTTCTACGCTAGGCTTGTATCCCTCATCCATGAGTATTTTGTGTATGCGAAATGCAAGGCTAATACCCATTATGTCAGACATTGTCCAACCAATGGAATGTTTTTGCTCCCTTAGCAACCTTAATAGCTTTTCTTCCTGCAAGTTAGACAAATGAGAAGAAACAATCACATGTAAAGTGTTAAATCTTCCAAAATATGCATAATGAAGATGAGATAGTAAGGGTTTAAGTTCCAGTTTTGGGGCCTCATCAACTGAGGGTTTAGGGGGCGGGCCGATTGGCCTATCCAAAGGCTCAAATTGGGATCTTTCTCTTATGTATTCACAAGATGCATCCAGAATTTGCAACATCTCCTCAACCTCTTCTTCAAGTTCAAAGTGATTGAACAACATCAATTCCTTTTCTAGTGCATCTTCTTTAAACGCACTTGGCTTTACGGCTTGTTCATTTATCTCCACCACAAAAGGCATGGCTAAGTCCTCATAATGACGAGGTAACTGAATGGCTCGATATACATTGAAGACTTCTTCTTCATTTTCCACCCTCATGATCATCTTACCTTCTCAGACTTTGATAATTGCATCTCCAGTGGCCAAAGGAGGTCATCCCAAGATGATAGGAACTTACTCATCAGCCTCATAGTATAGGATGATAAAATATGCAGGGAAAATAAACTTCCCAATCTGCAGCAAGACATCCTCAATTACCCGTCACGATAAATAGAAGATCTATTAGATAACTGTAGCATCATCGTGGTTGGTCTTGGAGCTCCTGAGCCCAATTATTTGAACACTGACAACGATATTAGATTGATACTTGCAGCCAAATCACACAAGGCTCTACCCACATCAATTTCACCAATCCTCACGGGGATGATAAAACTACCCGGATCCTTAAGCTTTTGTGGAAGCTTATGTTGAATCTTGGAAGTGCACTCCTCAGTAAATGCGACGGTCTTAAACTCAGTTTACCTCTATTTATATGCCACTATATCCTTAATATATTTTGCATATTTTGGGACATCACGGAGCTTGTCCACCAAAGGGATGTTCAAGTGTATCTGCTTTAGCATATCTAAAAATTTGTGAAATATGTGGTCATCATTCTTCTTTCTCAATCTTTGAGGAAACTGGGGTGGCACCCTCTCTGATATATGCTCAGGCTCTATTTTGTTTTTCTCATCTACCTTTACAGGTTTTGGCACTCATTCTTTTTCGAGTCCAGACGACTCATTTTTCTTCTTAGGCACTTCTACCAACTCTCTTCCATTTCTCAATGTCACTGCATTGACTTGAGGATTTTTATCTGTATCACTTGGGAGATCTCCAGCAAGTCTAGTATTATGATTATTAGCCATTTTCCAAACTGCCTCTCTAGATTTCTGAACTTTGTGCGAAATTATTGATTCTCGGCCCTAACTTGTTAATTCTCAGCCATAACTTTACGAGTGTCTACCAAAAGCTTTTTCATCATGTTAGTCAAACTCTATTCTGTTAGCTGTGGGGGTTTAGGTGCCTGATTTTAATTAGCTTGAGACATGTTATTCTGATTTCCACCCCTAGAGAAGTTAGGATAATTCCTCTAGTTCGAATTGTATATGTTACCATATTTAGCATTTTGATTCATCTACCCTCTAGCTTGTTGCCCCACATAGTAGATGGATTCAGGATTCACGGGGCATATGTCATTTGTGTGACCTTCACCACATAACTTGCAGCAAGTAGACATCTGTTGCACATGTTGCATCTGTTGTTCTTGGTGCATTATCATTTTATTCATCTGATTTGCTTATCTATATCTACCCTTATGGATGAGAAATTATCAAGCTCAATTACAGTTGCTGCCTTTTCTTCAAGTGCTCTTTGTGGTTCCCCATCTCCTTGACAATTATTATCATTAGTAGTGAAATTGTTTAGTAGGATCTGGATTTCAATTCAAAGTCATCATGTGACACATCCCTTCATAATCATAAAATAAGGGTCTCAGACCACTTTTATATTTTTTGTAAACACGGGTCTCAACCCACTATCATATTTTTCCGCCACCTCGTGCCCACTTTTCATATCACATCTGCACGGACAATTCACGTACCAATAATAAAACCATCATATTTTCCCCGGCACTTCGTGCCCACGTTTAATAACTGTTGTGGCGTGCAACCTGATCCCATATAACATTACCTGCCCGGCAATAGCCACATGCTCACAATTTGAACATAGATCAGGCTATTATCAAGTTTACCGAAAAACAAGATAATTTGCACAAGATATAAAAATAAACACAAGGAAAATCCCAACATCATATGAAAATTACCAATACAATAAGTTCACATCATCACATATCACCCCTGATAATAGCCATCCTTATCTCTCCTATAGCCACCCTTATCACTCCTATAATAGCTTCCCTTATCCCTCCGCCCTGACAATATCAATAGCCACCCTTATCGCTCCTATAGCCACCCTTATCTCTCCTATAGCCACCCTTATCACTCCTATAATAGCTTCCCTTATCCCTCCGCCCTGACAATATCAATAGCCACCCTTATCGCTCCTATAGCCACCCTTATCTCTCCTATAGCCACCCTTATCACTCCTATAATAGCTTCCCTTATCCCTCCGCCCTGACAATATCAATAGCCACCCTTATCGCTCCTATAGCCACCCTTATCTCTCCTATAGCCACCCTTATCACTCCTATAATAGCTTCCCTTATCCCTCCGCCCTGACAATATCAATAGCCACCCTTATCGCTCCTATAGCCACCCTTATCTCTCCTATAGCCACCCTTATTATTCCGCCCAGAAAATATCCCAACACACATAACAACAGTGAAATGCCACCCTTATACTCACATAATATCAATAGTAGAGTGCCATCCTTATATCCTAAAATAAAAACTCAAATAACACAACAATGTACATGGAATATTATCACGACAACATAACAAAATCAACTCATATCACAATTTTCCCAATGACCACAACCATTTTCAAAGATATAACAAAGTCAATTAATTTCACAACAAATATCCCAAGGCTCCACTCAATGTGTATAAAATCTCAAAACAATAACAGAGATGAAAACTACTCAGCATAGGGCAACGCCTTCACTAAACCAAATTCTTGATAATTATATTAATGCCTCAGTTTAAACTTATTTCATTAATTATTTGCAGAGTGAAAATTCATAATGAAATTAAATTCCAAGAAATATCAAATCATGAAACTCACGGAATCCACATAAATATACAAGTAATAATCACATCAAATAGTCATATAAAACAACAAATTCAATAAACGCGAATTGAGGCATGGCAAATAGATAATTTAATAAATGCCCACAATTATCCAATTTACTACGCAGTATACCTAAAATTTTAACCCAATATATTTTACACATATAAGCCCGAGTACGTACTCGTCACCTCGTGTACACGACTTTTCACATTTCACAAATGGCACATAAGACTCGATGCCTAAGGGGTAATTCCCCCACTTAAGGTTAGGCAAGATACTTACCTTTTTGAAGTTATGCCTATATTCCAAAATGGCCTTCTTGCTTGAATTGACCTCCGGACCGCTCAAATCTATCCAAATTAATTATATAACTTCATTAAAATTCATCAGAAATAATTCCGGATAATAATACGTCGACTTAAACATTTATTCCAAAAAGTCAACAAAAGTCAACGCGGGGCTCGTTTCTCGGAACCCGGCATAAGTTTTATGAAATACGAACACCCATTCCGATATGAGTTCAACTATACCAATTTTGTCAAATTCCGATAACAACTCGACCTCCAAATCTTAAATTTTCGTTTTTGGATGATTTTGCAAAAATCTTGATTTCCTCCATTAGAATCCGAATTAAATGATGAATATAATCATAGATTCATGAAATATAAATACTTTAGGACATAGAAGACTTATCCCAACCAAGCTTGTGAAAAGTCCCTCCAGAATCGCCCAGTCCTAGCTCAAAAAGTTCCAAAATGAAATGACAAAAATAACCAAGTTCAATCGTTACGTTTCTGCCCAGTTTTCGCATCTGCGGATAGCATTTTCGCATCCGCGAAGTCGCTTCTGCGACACCATCATCGCTTCTGCGAAGTGCACTGCCCAGGTGAAGGCTCCCACCTACGGACAGAATGTCGCAACTGCGCACATCGCTTCTGCGATGGCCAGTGCGCACCTGCGATGGGTTCCGCTTCTGCGCCTCCTCTGTCCGCTTCTACGATCATGCAGGTGCGGGAAATTCTTTGCACATGCGACCTCAGTCCAGCCCAGCCTTCCTTTCCAAATTTCGCTTATGCGAGCTTCATCCCGCTTTTGGGATGGTCGCACTTGCGCTCATAATTCCGCAGGTGCGATTCCAACGGCTGCTGCCATTTTCCAGCAGCTTCCTTCAAGTCCAATTTACTCCGTTAACCTTCTAAAATCCACCCAAGACCCTCGGGAATTTAACCAAATATCAACATGTCCAAAAATACAATACGAACTTAGTCGAGGCTTCAAACCACGTCAAACAACGCCGAAATTACAAATCGTGCATCGAATCGAATTATGAGTTTTTAAATCTTCCAACTTCTATATTTTATGCCGAAACCTATCAAATCAATCCGGGATGACTTCAAACTTTACACACAAGTCATAAATGATTCAATGGAGCTATTCATATTTCCGGAATCGAAATCCGACCTCATTATCAAAAATTCAATCTTCGGTCGAACTTTTCAATTTTTTTCTCTTTTCCAACTTTCGCCAAAATACGTTGAATTATCCTACGGAATTCCAAATACAAATCCGAATATACGCCTAAGTCCGAAATCATCATACGAAGCTATTAATATTATCGGAATTCCATTCCGGGGTCGTTTGCTCAAAAGTCAACTCTCCGATCAACTCTTTCTATTTAAGCTTCTAAATAAGAATTGTTCTTTCAATTTAATTCCACATCTTCCGAAAACCGAACTCGACCACACCCGCGTGCCATAATGCATATTATGAAGCTTCTCATGACCTTTAGTCGCTGAACGGGACGTAAATTCTTAAAACCAAAAGTCGGGTTGTTACACCCGTGATATCAGGATTCACTATAGCCTGAGTTATATTAGTAAGATTAGGACTTGCGGCCTCGATCACTGGTCGCTCTTCATTACCTGCCATCTCAAGTGGTTGAGGTTGAACTACGATATCCAACTTTCCTTCTGTTCTAGTTCTAGTTTCGATTTCCCTCCTTACCCTGTGAAGTGTTCGTTCTATTTCAGGATCAAAAGAAAGGAGGTTGTTCGCACTTCTACTCCTCTGCATTCAAGAGAAGAGCCCGCATTATAACAAATAAAGGTAACTGAAAATTAAAACTTGAACAAATAACAAATAAAAGCTTAACTTAAATAAACAATCAATAACTAAGTCCCCGACAACGGCGCCAAAAACTTGTTGGTTCCCCAAGTACACACAAGTATACGTGACCGTCAAGTAATAAAGTGACTCGAAAGTCGGATGTCGAACCCACACAGACATAGATTAATCGTTAACTAAGCAAACTAAAATCAATTAACTGTCCAATACAATAAAAAATATTATTTATCTACCAAACTACTTTTGGAGAGATTGAGCAAGTAATTAGCTAATTTATCAGGGATGCAAACGTGTGTTTTGGATTTTACTTAGAGGAGATGAAAATTCCAGGGTTGTGGTCGGTTTATCAATCCTATTAAGTTCAATAACCATACTTGTTAATCCAAATTATCAGTGGTTGCGACCAGATCATTTATATGAATAATATGTTCCCACAATACTACTCGTCTATCTAGAATATATCAATTCTACATTTCTATGATATTGACTCTATCATGAACGAATATAATACAATATTCAACTAAGCAAGATTGCTAGGTATGTTTCTATCCTAACCGCAAAATCATTTCCCGAGACACGGGTTCAGAAACAAGCTCTATTTAATTCTACTCTAATCTAAACACAACTTTCTCAAGCATAGCATAGATAGTAAGGTGAATTGGTAGCTACAACAATTCACAAGTTAAAACTAGAATTAAGGAAACAACCACAAGATGATAATCCGAAATAACGAAGATGTAATTAATAAACGTTAATAATCATGTCAACCACAACCCTAGAAACTAGAATGCTTAGCCACTCATGTTCGTAGTAACAATATTTCAAGTATTTTGCATAAACAAATTACAAAGAAAAGATGAAGGAATGAAGAACTCGATGATTTTCTCCTCGAAAAGTTGTTCCACGTGATTTTCTTGCCTCCAAATAATGTTTCCAAAGTCTTCTCCCCTTCCAAGTCTCCACCTTAAAAGCACGTTTTTGATGTATTTATAGCGGCTAGAGTTTGTTGGGGCAAATTGGGTTTCTCCTAATTCGGATGGGAGAAGCTGAAATTTTCTGCTCCGGTCCCGGTCTCGCGAAGTGACCCTCGCTTCGTGGTCCAGGACTTTTCTGGTTCTTCTGCTCGGGTCCCGGTCTCGCGAAGTTAACCTCGCTTCGTTGTCCGTGACCCGGGCACCAAACTTATACTTCATCTAGATTCTTCGTTTTTTTACTTCACTCTGCATGAAAACTTTCCAAATCACTTTCAATTGACTCCTACACATATAAATAACATTATTAATCTCGAGTCACAAATATTCATACAAAAATTAACAAGATCGAGGTATAATGCAAGGCAAATTACATGCAAAAACATAGATTTTTAGCCAAACATCAGAATAACCATGGATCATGAATCGATTTCTTCATTCCCTCCAACGAAAATATTTTCGTGATCTCAATTCCTACCGTTATAAAGACCAAATGTCATTGTAATGTAACATACAATAGGAGCTCTATAATAAACTCTCATGTTTATGATTTTCTCAAGGAAAATTTTAGGATGACATCTACAAAAAGAATGCTAGCACTCAACTTAATGTAATATACACACACATAATAGAAATCATGTACCAGTGCAAACTTCAGACATTTGGGTCTCTAATTAGAGCTGAAAGTTCCTAACATTAGACATTGCGTCAGAAGTTTGGCTCGAGCTTCTCCATGAGTTGTATTTTGAAGCATAACAACAACAACAACCCAATATATTCTCACCAGTGGAGTCTGAGGAGGGTAGTGTGTACGCAGACCTTACATTTTCCCTGGGGTAAAGAGGTTATTTCCTATAGACCCTCGTCTCCCTCACTCCAAGAACTCCCCACCTTGCTCTTGGGGTGACTCGAACTCACAACATCTTAGTTGGAAGTGGAGGGTGCTCGCCACTAGAGCAACCCACTCTTGTAAGTATTTTTAAGCATAACAATTTTTTAAAGTATTCCAGTTAAGAGAACTACTGAGCAGAAAAACATCTAGTACATGATTTCTAGTTCAGCAATATACAAACAAACCTTAGAAAAAAAAATAAAGATGGAATCTCGGTCCGGACCTGACCTCTTCTGGGGCAGTGAACTAGGGGTTTTCGAGCCTCAGATCTACGCACTCGAACTCAAAAATCCAGACCATAAGAACTCTATTACGGCTAAATGCCAATATTTTCACTTTATGCTAAAGCAAAGAACCTATTTACTGAAAGACTACAACATCTTTTACTTGTCTCTAACCAAGAAATTATAGAAACATGACCTGCTCAAGCACCAGGTCATGTTAGTAAGAAAGAACTAACCATCAGCTCACACAATCTTCAAAAAACATTTATCTCTGTATCCAGCTTGTAGCAGTGCAAACTTCGGAGTCGATGCCTAACGTTCACTTGTTGCAATACCTAAACTTCAGACATTTAGGTATGATCGTTCATCTCAACTAAAATGAAGGTTTAGCACTACCACTTGGAAGAGAGAACCTTTACTATATTTGAAACAGCAGTAGAAAGTATGTACAAGCATACAATTATTGGTACAGGGGGAAAATTACCAAATTTTCACTTTATAGTCTAGATAAGTAAACCAATTACAAGATCTAGCATTGATATTCCAAAATTAGTTTTATTATGATTGCCTCCTGGAAGAGGACTATAGCAGAGTTTCTTTCACACTTTCATAAAATTTCCCACAACCTGAGAAATTAATCAACTTGAAAAGCGAGCACTCATCTTTTCTTGACAAAAATTGTATAGAACTCACAAAAGAAATTATCCAGCTTAGAAAAGAATTAGTCTGCATATGGTGTGATTGTGAGACAGAGAAGCTAATCCAAAATCTGGTTAATCTAATATCTCCGGTTACCATTAATAGAAATTTAGCAGCGAAAAAAGGAGGATTTACATGCAGCACCATGGAGATCGAAAGACAACTGCCATGGGTCTGACGTTCAGCAATAGCAAGCAAATTTCAATCCATTGCATCTGAAGTTTGCCCGTCGCAGTGCATACTTTAGACCTCGGGTCTGAAGTTTCAACAACTTCAAACGTACAGATATTGATATTAGGCTTGCATATAATTGAAGTTTCAACAACTTCAAACCTGCATGTCTGAATTTAACTTTGGCATATTGCTTGTGCAGTTCGAACTTTAGAAGTCCGCAGTACCCAACTTCAGATCTACATGTCCGAAGTTAACCTTGGCTTATTGCTTGTACAGTTCAAACTTCAGATATTTCGGACTGAAGTTAACCTCAGCATATTGCTTGTGCAGTTCCAACTTCAGACATTTTGGACTGAAGTTAACCTTGGCAGTCCGTAGTACTTAACTTCAGATCTGCATGTCCGAAGTTAACCTTGGCTTATTGCTTGTGGAGTTCGAACTTCAGACATTTTGGACTGAAGTTAACCTTGGCAGTCCGCAGTACCCAACTTCAGATCTGCATGTCCTAAGTTAACCTTGGCTTATTGCTTGTGTAGTTCAAACTTCAGACATTTCGGACTGAAGTTAACCTCAGCATATTGCTTGTGCAGTTGGAACTTCAAACATTTTGGACTGAAGTTAACCTTGCCAGTCCGCAGTACCTAACTTCAGATCTGTCTGAAGTTAATTTTGGCATATTGCATGTGCCGTTCGAACTTCAGACATTTCAGACTGAAGTTAACGTTGGCAGTCGGATCGACAGTCCCCAACTTCAGATTTGTATGTCTGAAATTAACTTGGCATATTGCTTGTGCGGTTTGGATTTCACACATTTCAGACCAATCCGCAAGACCCAACTTCAAATCTATATGCTTAAAAGTTTGAACTATTTAAACTTTCAACTTCAACTTCAACTATTTAAACTTCTTTCCCCACTGTAACCCAAACAAAAAAAGCGAAAATCTATCAACATAAGCAACTTTAAATTGATAGAGAAATAGAAACCCCAGCTCAAAATACTCACCAAAATGCAACAAGAGTTCGAAGAATGCTCTTCGTGAATCATTACATCTTCCACCAAAGCTATTACCTCTTCATCTCAAGCTTTAGAACTGAAACCAATAATTAAGCAGGAAAGTACACAGAAAATAAAGAGAACGGAATGAGATATTACATAAAAATAAAGAGAACAATTTAAGTTGTAGAAAAAATCATTGAGAATTAAGTGTTGGATGGATCTATTGCGTTGAAGGTTGTACAAGTTTTTGTTTATTATAAGGGTATTATCGTCCAGATATTAGTAACTTATTATAAACTGGGTACTAGTTAAATAATGGGATTTTTACACAAATAGCCAGCCATATTAATTGTTAATTTTTCTAGCCATATACATAAATTATACATTGATAATACACAATTATACATATGTAATATATAAATTATGCATATATTATACATTCATCGGCTATTTTTAATTTAAGTGGTAGGGTAGACGGCTATTTGGATTAATTCTAGGTAACTACATATATGTTTCCTCCTATTTGAAGTAGTATTATTTTTAAAGTTTGAATAAATATGAGGTTGTAATTTAATTAAGAGTTGGGAATCAAACTGGGATTTAAGAAAACGAAAAAAAAAAAAAGAGATAGCAACACATTTTTTTTATTTATACTAGTCTCGTTAGATTCTTGGTCTGGCTAAGTGAAATTGGGATTCTAAGATTTTATTTTGATGTTTAACTATAATGGCGGCACTAAGTAGGAATTTTCATAATAAAATAGAGTAGTTCATTAAAAGAGATATAAGCCAGGAATGGAGGATTACATAGAATTATTTTAAAGGAATAGGCAGCTTAACCATTGCTAATTTAAGTGAAATCAAGACGTGGGTGATCAAAATAGCAATTTGTTATCACCATAATTATAAATTACAGAACTAGTGGATGGTAACACTAAGCTATAAATTGATTTATAGATTCATACACGAGCTAAGCAATCCGGATCTGACTGGAAGTTAAGCTTTGGTTAGTTAACATCAAGAGGTGAGGAGTAACCTTACCACAATTTGTGTTTTCATAACTTACATGATTTACACTTGATTTTTAATATGAACATGTTATCGATTATTTTGAATTTGCATGTGGACAAGTCCTTTACTCGATATGATACCGAAATAATTATTTGAGATGATTACAGTTGTTATAAATATTCTCACTGTTACTAGATATGTTTTACCGTTACTTGAGATATGATTACCGTTACCGAATAAAATTACATGATTTCATAAGAACTAAAATGCCCTGTACTATTTTAAAAGTATTTTTCATATGAGTATTGATGGATTGTAAAGACAAGTATAAATGGGAGGAGACTTTGAAGGATCTCGTAGCTAACGGCGGGTTCATTAGACCTGGTGCACCTTGTATTTAAAGATTACCAATTACAGTTATAACCCTCGCTAGTGGGAAGGTAGAACTAGCATATATTTATAGTTTTCCCTCTAGTAGAGACCTACAGTTATATTTCTCCTTTTACGAAGGGTCCACAAAACGATACAGATTACATGATCCTTTCTTGGGAACCTCCCAAACATAAAGAATTTATATGACACAGTACTTACCGAGTTTATTACCGAATCGTTAAATTGATTTCTGTTACAGGAACACATGACGAGAGTGATTATTGTTTATTATTTATGAAAAGGGGCATTTATTCATGATATTTTATGATTACTACACGAGCATGTTTTCTAACTTGTCGCTGATAAAAATGATTGTGGTTAAGCGTTATTACTCACTGAGCTAGCAATTCACTCCCTGCTATTTTTTACAGAGATATCAGTTTGCACGAGTGAGGATTTTATTAATTAGAGTACACGAGTTGATAGTTCTTGGTGAGCCCCGCACTTGTTCGCGTGGGCGAAGAGTTTATTTATTGTTGTCGTCTTTTCTTTTGAACTCTTAGAGTCGCTCCATAGTCATTTTTATTAGTTTTATAAGGATTCATTCATTATATTGGAGTAGTTACTAGTATTGCACATTCTTTCTGTATTTGTGAGATGGGTTTAGTATTATTATGCTGGTAAGGTTGAGAATGTTGGTGAAAACTTGTTTTTGGTTAGTTGATGAAGGTCGTGACAGATTTAGGTGAATATTGGTTGGTTGTTATTTGGTTATAAGACAACAAAACTTCTGGGTAGTCCTGAAACAGGGTATACGCTGTCCGATTTTCTGTAAAATACCGAGGAGGCTTACTTGGGGGCACTTGCTCCTAAGCGCCGGTCATGATCCTAAATTGGATCGTCACATTGTTCCTAAATAGTGAAGAAAAAACGCGAGACACTAGTCACATTTTCCCTTTGCTTTCTTATGTAAATAATAGAAAATTTAAAATCTTATTAGCAATACTATTGTCCTCGCTTATGAATAAAAGTTCCATAGTGAAAATATTGCTCAAAAGTAACGTACTGAATAATGCGAATAAATTGACTTGTTTAAAATATATTTTGTTATTAAGATAGAGTACCATCTTACAAGATAATAATCTTAATCCCAAAAGATTGAGCGTCTATAACTATAATCGCAGAGAAGCGAGAGTATGGATCTTCACAAAGAAAGAAGACTTATTAGTTATCTTTTGAGCAAAGCGAAATATTCTGTAAATTTCGATTATTTTTGGTAACTAACATATTTCTATTAATCACCAAGTAAAAGGAATTACATAACCACAGTCAACATTGACACAACTAGCTTTTTAAAGGAGAAAAGCATACATACTATGGACTAACACAACCTAAAACATTCATGCATACATTAAGTCTAGCAGCATTCATGCATACAAAACACTTCCGAGTAGGAGTGTAACGACCCGGACAGTCATTTTGAAAATTATAACCCAGTTTTCCCATTTAATACTCAATTTATGTCTTGCAATTGATTTATGACTTATCGGGTTAGTTGATTCGGATTCGGAAGGAACTCGGAGTGAAATGGGACACTTAGTCTCATAATTGAAACATTTAAGTTAGAAAAGTGGACCGGATATGGACCTATATGTAAACGATCTCGGATTTGAATTCTGATGGTTTCGTTAGCTCCGTTAGATGATTTTGGACTTAGGAGTGCGTCCGGAATGTGATTTGGAAGTCCGTGGTAGAATTATGCTTGAATTGGCGAAATTGGAAATTTGGCGATTTCGGTCGGCAGTGGAAAAATTTGATATCGGGATCGGAATGGAATTTTGGAAGTTGGAGTAGGTTCGTAGTGTCATTTGCGACATGTGTGCAAAAGTTGAGGACATTCGGACGTGGTTTGATTGGTTTTGGGATCGGGTGCCGAATTTGGAAATTTAGAAGTTTTTAGGCTTGAATCCGAGGATAATTTGGTGTTTGGATGTTGTTTTGAGTTATACGAAGGTTCGACTAAGTTTTTATGTTGATATATGACTTGTTTTAATTATTGGTTGAGGTCCTGAGGGGCCCGAGATGATTTCGGATGGGTATCGGGGAGTTTGGAAGTTGGAAAATGCAGCTGGAGCTGCTATTCTGGTGTGTCTGCACCTGCGGATTGGGAACCGCAGGTGCAATGATCGTAGGTGCGTGGGAGACTCGCAGATGTGGAGATGATCGCAGATGCGAAGAGTGTATCGCACCTGCAGGCTCGCAGGTGCGAGGAGACTTTCGCAGGTGCGAAGTCTGGCCAGTTAAGTGAAATGCGCAGGTGCGCACCAGAGTCCGCAGATGCGGAAGCGCAGGTGCGAGAAAGGGTCCACAGGTGCGTAATCCCTGGGGCAGACCCTATATATCATACTTCGCGAATTTTGGTGCGTTCTTCACCATTTCTATTCGATTTTTGGAGCTTTTGGGAGAGAGTTGAAGAGGGAATCAAGGGGGTTTCGTTGAGGTAAGTTACTTGAGCCCTAATACTTGTATATATGGTGATTTTCCGTTGTTTAATCATGGTAATTAGTNGAGACTCGCAGATGTGGAGATGATCGCAGATGCGAAGAGTGTATCGCACCTGCAGGCTCGCAGGTGCGAGGAGACTTTCGCAGGTGCGAAGTCTGGCCAGTTAAGTGAAATGCGCAGGTGCGCACCAGAGTCCGCAGATGCGGAAGCGCAGGTGCGAGAAAGGGTCCACAGGTGCGTAATCCCTGGGGCAGACCCTATATATCATACTTCGCGAATTTTGGTGCGTTCTTCACCATTTCTATTCGATTTTTGGAGCTTTTGGGAGAGAGTTGAAGAGGGAATCAAGGGGGTTTCGTTGAGGTAAGTTACTTGAGCCCTAATACTTGTATATATGGTGATTTTTCGTTATTTTAATCATGGTAATTAGTGAAAATGAGGGGTTAGGGCTTGGGATTTTGGGAAAAAATTATTGTTTTCAAACTTATTCATATTTTCGGCAACTTCGGTAAACGATTTGGGTTTTCACTGATGTACTTAAAAGGAAGAACTATTTTTGAAATCATGATCTAGCTGGGCATTTTATCTCTGAGTTACTTCTGGTATTATTTGCTTTATGTTATTATGGACTGTTGTGGACTAGCGGTTTTGGACCCGACCTTGGTAGAAGCTCGTCACTACTTTCAACCTAAGGCTAGGTTTGTTATTTACTCAGTACATGGGGGCGGTTGTACAAATACTACACCTCTACACATTGTGTGCAGATGTTGGTTGTTGTTGTTGTTGTGCTCGATGGTTGCTGGATGTGAAGATGTACCTGCGTTCCTGCTATGGCTGCCTCTTGTTCCTGGTAGCCTTAGATTTATAAAAGCTCTGTTTATGTACTATTCAAATAGACTATGTATTTATTTCATTTCCGCTTTGTAAACTCTATTCTTAGAAGCTCATAATTTGTACTACCAGTTCTTGGGGAATGTATAAGATTAATATCTTTACTTACTTAAATTGTCTTGTTAAATTACGTTGGTATTGGATAGGGAATAGTTGGCTTACCTAACGGGTTGGGTTAGGTGCCATCATGACTAGTTGAATTTTGGGTCGTGACAAATTAGTATCGGAGCTCTAGGTTCATAGGTTCTATAAGTCATGAGCAAGTGTCTAGTAGAGTCTTACGGATCGGTATGATGACGTCCATACTTATCTTCGAGAGGCTACAGGGCATTTAGAATAATTTTTCATCTTTCTTTCTTTATCGTGCGAAATTGATTCAGCTTGAAATATAACTCTTTGGATTCCTTCCACGTGTTCGTATCCGCACATGAGCGCTCGGTATCAGTCGTGCATCGTCGGCTTGTGATTCTATGAACGAGGTTCGAGATGTGTATTATGTGTTTTGGTGATGGGCCAGTATGGAGGACTTGAGGCCAGGTTTAGACCGCAGCTTAAGCTTGGTAGCTTCAGTTGTAACTTGTACAATTGGACTTATATGTCCGGTAATGACCCTACAGTGGAATTTGTGGCTCGATGAGCAGTGGAATGGCNGTAACTTGTACAATTGGACTTATATGTCCGGTAATGACCCTACAGTGGAATTTGTGGCTCGATGAGCGGTGGAATGGCGGTGTGATAGGCATGATTGACCACGTTTTGTGTTAAGACGGATGGAATATGACGAGAAGTGTTTCCTTGAAATGTAAAGAAAAGGCTATTGGGTGCTTGATTTTCGATTTGATGTGATGTATAGTCTCGAGTATGAATATTTTGAAGGATCTTTCACGTTGTTAAATTTTGGGACAAAATAAATTCTCATGTCTTGTTAATAAGTTTGGACTTGGAAAGATTAAGTTATTGCGTAGTAATTGCAACTGCGAAATGGTATAACAAGATACCAATTTGAGGCTAAGCAGGTGGGTTATCCCCTGCGGAGTAATCTACGTAGGTATGTTCCTTATATGTGAGTGAAGAGTTTCTTTTTCGCCAGCAGGGCATATGCGTGGAGATTTGAATTTGAATCTGGTTGAGAAAGTTGACTTGAGTGTCAAGAGAATGATTGCGAGCTTAGCGGATGATTTTGGGGTATTTTATGGTTGGCGTTGCGTGAGTTTGAGAAGAAGTTTTGTTGAACTGACTGTGGCATTAGGACAATAATAAAGTATTGGTATTGTGAGTTTATGGAATGTTTTAATCTATGGCTCTGAGCCAAGTGGGGAAGCCTGCTATTGATAATTCAATTTCATGGTTATATATAAAGGTTTAGTTTTGGGCTGAGGCATACTGGTGGGTTAGTTATGACTTGCAGAAGTTAAGATCGGGGATAACTCGAATAAGAAAATTTCCTGGTTACGGGTTATATTTCACGTATGAGTATATGAAAATCGTGGGATGAGTGGGTTGTTATTAGTGAATGATGTAGTGCGCACGGAGTATGGATTTGAAAGGTGGTGTTAAAGTAGAGTTACTTCTTTTAGTGTTGTTTTGCTAATGGGGCATTTGTCTTTTGGACCATTTGGGCGGTGCAATTTAGATTCGAGCAAAGTGGGTGACTCCCGAGAAAATTCTAGTGGGTTTGAGAATTATATATAGCAATTGAGAATATTTCCGGACTTGTGTATGGATAAAATCTGAGATTTGCATTTGATGGTGCCTGGACTTGCGGAAATTTTGTATGACTATGGATTCTACATTTTAGTATAAGAAATGTAAGAAGAACAATTTCAAATTCACATAAGGTATTCTCAGAGTGAGTGTTACAGTTGTGGTATTTTTGAAGGTGCTAAAGAAGAATACAGTTGCTTATAGGTCGTAGGGCATTGTGGTTCCATGCTAGGTTTGTGGGGTGAGTTGTGGCTAAAGATCGTGGTGTTTTAGTAAGGAGAGTATCAATCTGAAGGCAAATTCGTGTAACGACCCGACTTGTCGTTTTAAGAATTTATGCCACGTTCAGTGACTTAAGGTCTCGAGCAGCCTCACAAAATCTATTATGACCCGCGTATGTGGTCGAGTTTGATTTGCGGATGATTCAGAGTGATTTGGGACACTTGGTCCCTAAAAAGGAAGCTTAAGTCTTAGGATTTTGACTGTAGTCGGAACCGCGTGAAGACGACTCCGGAATAGAGTTACGTCAGTTCCATTAGCTCCATATGATGATTTTGGACTTAGGAGAGTGTCCGGAAAATTATTTGGAGGCTCGTAGTGGAATTAAGCTTGAAATGGCGAAACTCAAAATTTGGAAAGTTTGACCGGGGGTTGACTTTTTGATATCGGGGACGGAATCCGATTCCGGAAGTGGGAGTAGGTTCGTAATGTCAAATGTGACTTGTGTGCAAAATTTGAGGTCAATCGGACGTGATTTGATAGGTTTCGGCATCGATGGTAGAAGTTGAAGTTTTAAAGTTCATTAAGTTTGAATTAGGTTGCGATTCATGGTTTCGATGTTGTTTGATGTGATTTGAGGCTTCGATCAAGCCCGTGTTATGTTATGGGACAGGTTGGTATGATTGGACGGGGTCCCGAGAGGCTCGGGTGTGTTTCGGGGTAGTTTCGGACCAAATTTGAGTTGTTTGGACTGTTGTTGCTGAAATCTGGTTTCCTTCTTCATGAACGCGAAGGGAGTCCCGCATTCGCGAAGAGGAATTTGAGGGACTGATGGTTTGGCCTTCGTGAACGCGAAACAGTGAACGCGAACGCGAACGTGAAGAAGGAGCAGGGCAAGCCTTTGCAAACGCGGCCCAAGCAACGCGATTGCGAAGAAGAAAGGAAGATTGGAGCCTGGGGTCATTTGGCCTTTACGAACGCGAAGTGTGGAACGCGAACATGAAGAAGTTGGTCAGCTGGTCATCACGAACAAGACGAGAAGTTCGCGAACGCGAAGAGGAAATGATGGGGCAGAAACAGTTGGACTTCGTGAATGCGACAAGGAAGTCGCGAACGCGATGAAGGATTTGAGGCAGTTGGATTTTGGCCTTCGCGAACGCGAAGCAATTGTCGCGAACTCGAAGAAGGCCTATCTGGCAGAATTAAAAGTCCCAAAAATGGGAGTTTGAGTTCATAACTCAAAATCAAATTGGGAGCTCGGTAGAAGGCGATATTTGGAGAGATTCTTGCGTGGGTGTTTAGGATAAGTGATTCTTATCCAGTTTTGATTAATTTCCATGATTATGTCTTTGAATCCATCATTTAATTCGGATTTAATGGAGGAAAAATCAAGAGTTTTGTAAAATCTTCCAAAACCAAAAATTTAAGATTTGGAGGTCGATTTATTATTGGAATTGGATAAAATTGGTGTGGTTGAACTCGTATCGGAATGGGTGTTGGGATTTTATGAAAATTATGTCGGGTTCTAAGAGGCAGGTCCTGCGTTGACTTTTGTTGACTTTTTTGGAATAAATTTTTAAGTCGACATATTATTATCTGGAATTGTTTCCGGTGAATTTTAATGAAGTTATACAATTAATTTGGATATATTTGAGCTGTCCGAAGGTCAATTCAAGCAAGAAGGCTATTGTGGAATATCGACATAACTTTAAAAAGGTAAGTGTCTTGCTTAACCTCGAGTGGGGGAATTACCCCTTAGGCATTGAGTCTTATGTGCAATTTGTGTAATTGAAAACCATGTACGCGAGGTGACGAGTACGTACTTAGTTTATATGTGCAAATTTTATTGAGTTAAAGTCTTGAGCATATTATGTAGTAAATTGGATAATTGTTGGCATATATTTAATCATCTACTTGTCGTGCCTAAATACTTGTAGACTCTGTTGTTACATGTCAATTTGATGTGATTATTATTTGATTATTTATGAAATTTCGTGAATTTGCTGGTTGATAAAATATTGGAATTTAATTTCATTTCGGATTTTCCCCTCTACAAACAATTAATTAAATGAGCTTAAGAAGAGGTGTTTATATAATTATTGAAAATTTTATTTTTATGGAGACTTTGCTTTATGTCGAGTAATTTCTATCTCTAATGATTGTTTTTGGGTGTTGTACCCATTGTGTGGAGCTTTTGGCTATTTGTTGTAAATTTAATTGACTTGGTTGTAGCTTTGGAATTTGGTTGTGGCCATTAGGCAAATTGTGATATGAATTACTTTTTGTTATGTTGTTGTGATAATTTTCCGTGTAAATTGTTGTGTTGTGTGAGTTGTTATTTGGGGAGATAAGGGTGGCATTTCACCGTTGATATTATGTGGTTATAAGGGTGGCATTTCACTGTTGTTGCGTTTATTGGAATATTATCTGGGCGGAGCGATAAGAGTGACTATAGGAGCAATAAAGGTGGCTATAGGAGTGATAAGGGTGGCTATTGATATTGTCTGGGCGGAGCGATAAAGGTGGATATAGGATTGATAAGGGTGGCAATAGGAAAGATAAGGGTGGCTATTTGTCAGGGACGATATGTGATGATGTGGGGTCGTGGTGTTGATAATTTTCATGTGATGTTGTGATTTTTTTGTGCTTATTTTTATACCTTGTGCAATTTGTCTTGTTGTTGGTAAATTGATAACAATTTTATTTATGTTGAAATTGAGAGTCTGTGGTTATTTCCAGGCGGATTATAAAATGAAATGTGGGCACGAGGTGCCGGGAGTAAATAATGAGGATATTTGGCACGTGAATTGTCTGTGTAGTTGTAATATGAAATGTGGGCACAAGGTGCTGTGATGAAATGATAATGATAATTGGCATGTCAATTGTCCGTACAATTGTGATATGAAATGAGGGCACGAGGTGCCGGGGAAATATGATGATGTAATTCTGGGCACGAGGTGCCGTGGAAACATAAAAATGGGCTGAGACCCGTGTTTATGAAAAATATGCAAATGGGCTGAGACCCATATTTTTACGATTATGAAATGAGGTGTCACATGGTGACTCTTTAATTGAAAGGATTATATTCAAAATATTTACTTGGAAGGATCTTTACTTAGAAAGTATTATATGAAAGATATGTATTTGAGGAAATTATATTTGAAAAGATTTATTGAAAGAATTATATTTAAAAAATAATTATTTGAGAAAATTATATTTGAAAGAGCATTATTTGGAAGAATTATGTGTGAAAGACATTTATTTGAAGGACTTGATTTAATTGGGTGTAATTGTACTTATTAATTGTTGAGCGATATTAATAGTATTCTTGTTTTCTACTGTGCATATCACTGGTTGTTTCATGTCGCCCTGTTGTTATTTGTTTCCTATTATCTTTTATATTATATTGCACAGGTTATTAGACTAGTGAGTGTCTTGACTGTACCTCGTCTCTATTCCATTGAGGTTAGTCTTGATACTTACTGGGTACCGACCGTGGCGTACTAATACTACACTTCTGTACATTTTTGTGCAAAGCCAGGTATTAGAGATATCAGACTTGAGCAGAGTTAAACCGTGATCGTAAGGATTCAAGGTAGAGCTTCTTGGCCGTCGCAGTCCCTTGAAGTCTTTTCATTTCATTGTACTGTTAATTTGTAATCAAACAGTATTGTATATTCGGTCCTCGTGATCATTCCATGTATTCACTTAGAGTTCGTGATTCAGTACTACCAGTTTTGGGAGGTTGTGTATGTAATTATTTTTGCTGTTATTTTTAAAACAAAAATGTCTTCAAAAGGTAATCTAAATCGGCTTACCTAGTCTTAGAGACTAGGTGCCATCATGACGCCCGTGGTGGGATTTTGGGTCGTGACAATTCGGAAGGGACTCGGAGAAAATAGGACAACTGGGTAGTAGACTGGACCAATATGGTAATGGTAGGATTGGTCATTTGGGTAATTACGATGTGGTAAGACTTTACAGATATTTTGGTGGTAATATTCTTGGGTTTGGCGACCTGCGAGGCTTGGCCAAGTTAGAGGAATTTAGTTCTAAGGGCTTGATTATGTGCAAATGGATTCCAAAGTACTCTTGATGGTTTGAGACGGATACTTTCTACCGATGTGGGGAACGTGTTGTGTATTGTGTTTCCTCCTGGAAGAAGCAAGAGAAAGGGTTCTAACTAATAGGGTATGTAAATTGTTGGTGACTCAAAATTTATAATAAGATTCTTGTGCTTTTCATATGATGGCAAGATAGATGTTATGTGTTGTGCAAAAAGTTAGATTTATATGTACGAGTTGGCAGTACAGTCTTGAAGAGAAGGTAACGAATGTTGGATAACATGGAAGGTTCCAAATAACTAGATGAATACTATTACTGCTTGGTGTTGTATGAGAAGGGGCGGACTTCAGAAGGCGCATTGTATTTTGACTTACGGATATATAAATTAGTATTGCGGTACTCACATGGTTGATAGGCTGTTGATATTCATATTTTGCCAAGTGGCACGGAAGAACTTTTAAAGTATTTCTCATGGGATGATCGTGTATGAGAGAGTTGTTAGGCATTCGGGCGGTGGAGATGGAATCAAATATGGTGATTCGCGTGTTCTATGGATTTGGAGATTGGGAGTCCTCGAGAACGGATTGTTTTATGGTTGTGGATTGTGAAATTGTGGCTGAAGCTAGCCAGATTATAGAATATGTTATAATTTAGTCATTATGAATTTTCGGAGGGATTATTATCTATTTCTGGGTAACCCGAGTTGATTTGGGGGTCCATTGGTAGGCCCAATTAAGATGTGTATTCTACACCGGGCCATAATGGTTGGATCCATACTGCTATTGTTGAGGGATGTGTCATTCGGTTGATGTTGAACTTATTCATGTTCGGAAATGATCTGTGAGTTACTCCTTTATGCTACGAGGAGTTGTGATTCATTGGTTATGTGCACAGATGGTGCGGTTCTATTTGAGCTTTATAGTGAAATTTGAGCATGATAGGTATTTGGGTATTGCATGATCGATTGTGTAATGGTTATGTTCTTTCAGGTTTTGTGTGGCACTTTTTTCATTTACCTCTTTATGGTTATTGATTTTGAGCGGGGTGGCTCGAGGTATATATTATGGACCAACGTTTGGATGGGGTCACGCATTGCAGTGGAGTTATATTAAGGTATGAACCTTGTGTTTGAATCAAGTGATGGTTCTATGGTTTATGATGAATTTTCATCGTTTCGTTGTGGCGGTACTTGTTAATCTGGCGGGGCAGTTCTCTCATTTGAGTCATTTTCCATGATTGGGTACATTTGAATTATTGCCTATTGGTGCACGGATGGCACGAGTTGTGGATCTAAGTTATATTGGTACGGCATGTCTATGGAACAGTTGTGTTTTGTAATATAAGGTCATTGGACCCAGAATGAGTACTATCACGTTTGATTTTGGTATATTCGGAGTATAATATTGAAAGTCAGCTCAGAAAGTGATTTTGGTTCTGGTTGAGGCGAGATAGCTCCGTGACTTGTTGATCTGGTAAGTGGTCATGAAATTTCACGTGTTTCATTCTTTTTTATCAACAGTGTATGAAGGTTTTGGTATGAGGTTTGGTTTGATATGGGTTTAATACTAGTATGTGGTTGGTTTCGGAGTAGTCACTGTGATCAGGAATGGTTCTACGAGCATGTGAGTTGTGTAATATGTTAGGTGATTACGTCTGTGGTTATGGTTATGGCTTGATACAACTTGTTCAAACTCATACAGTGTGTAAATGTAAGATTCGTGTCTTGAAAGAAATTCTAAAGGTTGGAAATTAAATTCCAAGGTTTATGGGCTAAAGTTAAATCAATGATTTCGGTTGTATTGTGTTGTCAAGCTTATATGGAATTGGGTGACGTGGGTTCACCCCCGGGTACGTGTGTGGTAAGATGGAACAATGATTTGATGGCTTGGAAACAACTCTTGGCACGTTCGAGGACGAACGTATGTTTAAGCCGGGGAGAATGTAACGACCCAGTCGGTCATTTTGAGTATTACAACCCCGTTTCCCCATTTATTTCTCAAATTGTACTTTACAGTTATTGTGTGAATTGCCGGGGTAATTGGTTCGGGTCTGGTGAGGTTTTGGAATAAATTGGAACACTTAGTTCCAGAGTTTAAAACTTAACTTAAAATAGTGACCGGATGTCGACTTATGTGTAAACGACCCCGGAATGGAGTTTTGATGATTCCAATAGCTCCGTATGGTGATTTTGGACTTAGGAGCGTATCCGAAAAATTATTTGGAGGTACGTAGTGGAATTTGTCTTGAAATGCCAAAAGTTGAACTTTTAGGAAGTTTGACCGGGGGTTGACTTTTTTCATATCGGGGTCGGAATCCGATTCTGGATATTGGGATAGGTCCGTAATGTGACTTGTGTGCAAAATTTAAGATCAATCGGACGTGATTTGATGTGTTTCAACACAAGTTATAGAATTTGAAGTTTCAAAGTTCAATGATTTTTAATTGAGGTGTCATTCGTCGTTTCGATGTTGTTATGTGTGTTTTGAGGCCTCGACTAGGTCCGTGTTATGTTATGGGACTTGTTGGTATGTTTGGTCGGGGTCCCGAGGGGCTCGGGTGAGTTTCGGATGGCCAACGGATCTAATTTGGACATAAGGAAATGTTGGGGGTGGTTGCCTACTAGTGCGATCGCACCTTCGAAGCTTTTGATCACAGGTGCGAAGCCGCATATGCGCGAAATCAGTCGCAGAAGCGGCCAAGTGTGGAACTAGTCAGTGCTCGCAGGTGCGAGGAATTTTCCGCATCTGTGAGGCTGCAAGTGCGAAGGTGTTGGCGCAAATGCGGACTGGGGCTGGCGTGAGGCGAACGCAGGTGCGAAAGGGAATGCGCATCTGCGAGCCCGCAGATGCGAGGCTTTGGAAGGATGGTTGTTTCCGTAGGCGCGCATTTCTGTCCGCAAAAGCGGATGTGCAGGTGCGAGCCCTGGCACCGCAGGTGCAGAAATGTCTGTGCAGTGTTAAATACGAGGGTTTCGAGATTTTTCTCATTTTGGATATTTTGGAGCTCGGTTTGGGCGATTTTGGAGAGGAATTTTTCTACACAACTTGGGGTAAGTGTTCTTGACTCCCTTGTGGTTATATTTCATGAATTAATCTTCATTTTTGGTGTAAGATTATTGAATCTTCAAGAGAAATAGAAGAAAATTTCTATAATGTCACAAAATGAATTTTTCGAGTTTGAATACTGATTCGGAGTCGGATTTGAGTGAAATTAGTATGATTGAACTTGTCATTGGATGGGTTGTCGTATTTTGTGAGTTTCGTCGGATTTCGAGACTCGGGCACCACGGGTGAGTTTTGGGGCGTAATTTCGGATTTTGAGGAAAAGTATTAGTATTTTGATATGGAATTAATTCCTATAAGTTGTGTGGAATGAATCAAATTAATTGTGGTAGATTCGAGCCGTTCGGAAGTTGATACGCACATAATGGAATTTATGGAGCATTGTTTAGTTTGCTCGACATTGGATTTGGTTTGTTCGAGGTAAGTAACTATTCTAATCTTGGAGCTGAGGGTATGAACTCTAAATATATGTATTATGTGAATTGTTGGGAGGTGACAGGCATGTGGGCGTGCACTATAGAAATTGTGACATAATTGTTTCTGTGGAATTTAGTAGTCAAATAATCTTGGCATTTTTCATGCAGCTTTATGTGTTAAAGAAATTGAGCTGAAAAGCATAATAAAAATCATGTTGAGACTATGTGTCAGTGTTATTAGGACCCACAAAGGTCATATTGCTATGAATTATTTATTTTAAATTTAAATTTCATACTCAGTCATATTCATTTCATTGCATATCATACCTCAGTCTCTGTTGTTATTAGTTGATACATCATATTATCATGTTTGGGCTATTTTCATGATATTGTGAGCCCATGAAATAGAGACTGGAGAGATTGATGACTGAGTGAGGCCGAGGTCCTGATTGTGAGGATAATTATGGGATCAGGTTGCACGACGCAGCGGGCCATATTGGCTTTATATACTTTATTATTATTATAGCACGTGAGTTGTCCGTGCGGATACAAATATTGATACTATAGCACATGAGTTGTCCGTGCAGCACGTGAGTTGTCCGTGCAGATTATAACGCTTGGGTTGAAGGAGCCCCTCCGGAGTCTGTACACACCCCAGTGAGCACAGGTACCTACTGAGTGCGAGTGCCGATTACCGAGTGTTGAGTGACTGGGAGGCATGAGAGATGGTGAGATATGCCGAGAGGCTATTTACGAGTGATTGTGAGATAAGCCCGAGGGGCTGTATACGAGTGATTGTGAGGTCTGCCCGAGGGGCTGTTTATGATTTTATCTCTGCGTTGCGTCGCATTAGCATGCACGCATGACATACAGGCATAGAGATGTATTTTTCTCATATTGTACAACATCACATCATTCATGATTTCTCACATATTTTGACAGATGTGCATAGTGATGCATTTATTTTTACACGGGTAATCTGGAAGGAAAATGAAACATCTCATTTATTATTGAAAGGGTTTTGGGGAAAAAATTATTGTTTTCAAACTTATTCATATTTTCGGCAACTTCGGTAAACGATTTGGGTTTTACTGATGTACTTGAAAGGAAGAACTATTTTTGAAATCATGATCTAGCTGGGCATTTTATCTCTGAGTTACTTGTGGTATTATTTGCTTTATGTTGTTATAGACTGTTGTGGACTAGCGGTTTTGGACCCGACCTTGGTAGAAGCTCGTAACTACTTTCAACCTAAGGCTAGGTTTGTTACTTACTCAGTATATAGGGTTGGTTGTACTGATACTATACTTCTACTCATTGCGTGCAGATGTTGGTTGTTGTTATTCCTGTGCTCGATGGTTGCCAGATCTGAAGATGTACTTGCGCTCTTGTTGTGGCTGCCTCTTGTTCATGGTAGCCTTAGATTTATAAAAGCTCTATTTATGTACTATTCAAACAGACTATGTATTTATTTTATTTTCGTTTTGTAAACTATATTCTTAGAAGCTCATGATTTGTACTACCAGTTCTTGGGGAATGTATAAGGTTAATATCTTTACTTACTTAAATTGTCTTGTTAAATTACGTTGATATTGGATAGGGAATAGTTGGCTTACCTAACGGGTTGGGTTAGGTGCCATCACAACTTATTGTATTTTGGGTCCTGACATTCACGAAAAAGGAAAGTAAGGCTGTCCAGAAAAACCCTTCGCGAACGCGAGGGAAGGAGTGCGAACGCGAAGCACAAGGGATAGAACCTTCGAGAACACGAGAGGTTGAACGTGAACGCGAAGAAGAAATATGGGGATGCCATGAAGAGCTTCGCGAACGCGAGTGGCTAATCGCGAACGCGATGGAGGAAAAGTCAAACCTTCGCGAACGCGAGAGGCTGAATGCGAACGCGAAGAAGGAATATGAGGTAGTCAAAAGTAACACTCCGCGAACGCGAGATGCTCTTTGCGAACGCGAAGAAGAACACCAGAAAATATTAAAAAATAGGAGGGAAATGACCTGTAGCCCATCCGAAACTTACCGGAGGCCCTCGGGACCCCGTCCAAACATACCAACAAGTTCCATAACCTAACATGGACTTGCTCGAGGTCTCAATTCACATTAAACATGTCGAAACTAGGAATCGCACCATGAATTGAACTTATGAACTTCCAAAACGTCCAACTTCGAAAACTCGTGCCGAAACCTATCAAACCAACCCGGAATGATGCCAAATTTTGCAGGCAAGTCCCAAATAACACAACGGAGTTGTTCCAACTCATTGTGACCTCGATATCAAAAAGTTCACTTCCGATCCAAATCTCCAAAAGTTCTGCTTTCGCCATTTCAAGCCAAAAGCAGCTACATACCTCAGATTCACAGTCCGGACACGCTTCCAAGTTCAAAATCACCCAATGGAGCTAACAGAACCAACGAAACTCCATTCCGAAGTCGTATTCACCTAGTTCCGACTATGGTCAAAATCCTAATACTTAAGCTTCTGTTTTAGGGACCAAGTGTCCCAAATCACTCTGAATCATCCGGTAACTGAATTCAACCATGCACGCAAGTCAATACACATAATAAGAAGCTTCTCAGGGCCTTATGCCTCCAAGCGGGACTTAAATTCTTAAAATGACAAGTCGGGTCGTTACATTCTCCACCCCTTAAACAAATGTTCATCCTCGAACGTGCTAAGAATTATTCTGAGGTTACCAAATTGATGTTTTTTACTTTTACAAATATACTCATGGTTGATCCTTCGTTACCGCATTTGAGATAAGCCCGACAATACCATCTCCATTGAGATTATTTTTTTATCCATATTTGTAAACTTTAAGACCAATTTCTTACACTCCAAACATTTTCAAAAAGCGATTTTCACAACAACGCACGGTATGAGTCTAACCTGGCTATATCAAATTGTGCCTACGCACACATCAACTTTCTTGATAGTGTGGAAGTACTTCAAAAATTTTCTAGGGTGTTACATTCTCCCCCACTTAGGATCATTCGCCCCCAAACACATAACATAACTTATCTCTTCTTTTGCATGTCTCAATCCCCCAAATATTTACCTCAACATGGATCATACATGCAACTACACCATCCGGTGTATCGACCTCGGCCATACTATAGCAATCATATCAACGTGATGGGTCTCCATCTCTTAGGTGCCCTATACCCGCCTGTCCTCTACCCCTAACTGGCTATGCACGTGGAGTATTAACTGGAATACCCACTGTAAGAACCCCGTGCTGGTGGTGTATTAAAAGAATCTACTGTAGCACCCCGAATATTATGAAATTGTTTTTTCTTTTGTGACCCCGTTGATACTGAAATGTAGAATTATTAAGGACATAGGAATACCGCAATCCCCAACATCATCCCATATAAATCTCACCTCTTAATCATATACAAGTTTCAGAGAACCTTTCGTTACCACGTAAATGCATCTCAGGCCACAACTGGTATAACACATGACCCCGCAATTTGATCGTTGATAGTGGACTTCCCTCACTTGGCGCGAAGCCATAGGACACTTGTCGATGTTCCACAATACTATCCTTCACCGATCATAAGTGTCACGACCTGGAATTCCCACCGTCAGGACCGTGATGGAGCCTAATATTTCACTTGCTAGGCAAGCCAACGTTAGAGAATCATTAAACCAATTCTTATCCTATTCAGTAAATAACATCAAATTAGCTAAGGTGAAATATAATAAGTTCGTAATAATATAAAAAATTTATTAATTACTACCACCCGGATCTGGAGTCACAATTCACGAGCATTCTAGAATTTACTACAAGTAATAGTATTAAAGGAATACAACTGTTTGAATGAAAAAAGTAGTAGAACATAAAGGATAGACGGGGACTTCAATGTATGTGAACTCTGACATTTCTTCCTTGAGTCTCCGGATAGTGGTCCACCAGCAAAATCTCGATCAACCTGAGCCGATACCAAAATCTGCACATAAAGTGCAGAGTGCAGTATCAGAACAACCGACCACATGTACTGGTAAGTATCGAGCCTAATCTCGATGAAGTAGTGCCAAGTCTAAGGAAAGGCACCTACAAATCAACTTGTATAATTTAACAGCGTATATATAAATAACAATAATGGAGAGCTAGACAGGAAACATCGGGTGGGGGAAATATGCTGGGGGAAATACGAGATAAAGAAATACAGCACAATGATAACTGGAACAACCAATATACTATGAATCAACAGGAACATCAATACAGTAATGGAAAAAGACACGACATCACCCTTCGCACTTTTACTCTCAATTATACCATAAATTCAATAGAAACGGCACGGCATCACCCTTCATGCATTAACTCTCATATCATGGAACGACATCACCCTTCGTGCTTTTACTTTCACAATATGGTACGGCATTACCCTTCGTGCATTAACACTCGCAATATGACATAGAATCACCCTTTATGCTTTTACACTAACAATATGGCACGGCATCACCCTGCGTGCATTAACACTCTCCCTTACCATAATGCAATGCATAAATAACAACAGGGAGGTAGAATAACAGGTACAAACCTTACTTCAACATTTAGTTCCACAATTCCAATCTGAACTTTGACATAAATGCTCAATTATCACTAGAAAATCCGTAAACATGATAAGAACGGTCAATTTAACAACACTAGTATAAAGACGTAGCAATTAGGCGCTATGCGGAGACTCAAGGTAAATTTGGCAGCGTATAAGTACTCGTCACCTCACATATATGCCGCTCACATGAATTTCACATAACAAATAATCTCAGGTTCCTAATTCCCTCAAGTCAAAGATAGACACAACACTTACCTCGCTCTGAAGGCCACTTAATTCTGAATCACAACCTTTCCTCTAGATTTCACCTCCAAAACACTTGTATCTATTCAAAAATGACTCAATAATATCAAATATTGACAAAGGAATCAATTATATTGCATAAATTTAATTTCCCAAATGTTTCCTCCAAAAAGTCAAAAATCGACCCTATACCCGCTTGGTCAAAACCTGAGGTTCGGACCAAAATCTATTTACACATTCACCCCGAGCCCGGATATATAATTGATTTTGGAATCCGGCCTCAAATTGAAATCTAAATCCTCAATTTTCTGAAATCCTTAGTTTCTACCCAAACCCCTAATTCTACCATGAAAACTCTAGATTTTAGGTTGATAATTCATAAAATGTAATGCGTAATTGAAAGAAAACGATTTAGAATCACTTACCAACATGTTCGGGAAGATATTAGCTTTGAAAATCGCCCCTTGGTTTGTCTGGTTCTTGAAAAAATGGATTTATGGCCTAAGTTCCGTTTTAGGATTCTGTTAAGGGCCGGGCGACAGTGTGCATGGCGTTTGCAAGGCCACTTTCGCGTTCGCGCGACATTTCTCTCGTTCGCGAAGATTAATCCCCCTGGCCTTCGCGTTCGCGAGACATTGCTCGCGTTCACGATGAAGGAACGACCAACCCTCCCCCACGTCCCCAAGTGCTTCGCGTTCGCGATGGGCCGGTCGCGTTCGCGAAGAGTAAATCCCCCATCACATCGCCTTCGCGACCAGGCCTTCTCGTTCGCGAAGAGTAAACATCAGCCATCCTAGTTTCTACTTCGCATTTGCGAGAGTGCCTTCACGAACACGAAGAAGGAAACCAGAAGGCACCAAAATCTGTAGAAAACCAGATTTTTCAATGTCCAAACATCCTGTGGCAGATCCGAAACTCACCCGCGCCCTCGAGGCTCCAAACCAAACTTGCACACAAGTCTAAAAACATCATACGAACTTGCTCGTGCGATCAAATCGCCAAAATAACACCTAGAACTACAAATTTAGCACCAAATCAAATGAAATTCTCAAGAACACTTTAAAATTTCTATTTTCTCAACTGGACGTTCGAATCATGTCAAACCAATTCCGTTTCTCACCAAATTTTACAGATAAGTCTTAAATATTATAATGAACTTGTATCGGGCTCCGGAACCAAAATACGAACCCGGTACTAACAATGCTAAACACCAATAAATTCTTAAACATCATTGAATTTCATATTTTTATTTTCATCAAAAATTCATAACTCGAGGTAGGGACCTCCGAATTCGATTCTGGGCACAAGCCCAGGTCCCATAATTAGAACGGGCCCACCAGGACCTTCAAAACACGGATTTGGGCCCATTTACTAAAAATGTTGACCGAAGTCAACTAAAATCAACTTTTAAGGCAAAACTTCTTATTTTTATCATTTTTCAACATAAAAGTTTTTCGGAAATATGCTCGGACTGTGCACGTAAATCGAGGAGGGTAAAAATGAGCTTTTTAAGGCTTAAGAGCGCAGAATCGAGTTCTAAAACATAAGATGACCTTTTGGGTCATCACAATAAGACACCTCAAGCCATTTATTTGGCGCATGTCACCCTCGTGACAGTTAAACTCGCTTTCTCCAGTGCCTTGGCTGCTAGTATGTACCCTTCGCTAAATAGAAATCCCATACGAACTACATAGTCTCTAATCCCACCATGTATCTTCATATCTACATCCACCCCGTGGCCCTACCACGATTGTGATGATTAGGCAATTAATTAAACCTTCTTAAGATATTACTTATAAACCAGATGTAAGAACCTGCTGCACCCCCACGTGCACAATTGAGTAATCTCTAAATACTTCCTCATCCTCGATATGGACGACACGCTGTAACAATGGTTGAACAACCCTGGCACCCTTATAACCCCTATGTTGTATCACCAACCGTTGACTCATAGTTGATACTGAGTGCGCAATTGCATACATGAGTGGATGCAAAAGAACATAAGATATGTGCTTCAAGCTGAATAAATGCCGCACGATAAGGAATGAAACAAGTGAATTATTCCTACTAGCTCTATAGTCTCTCTAAGATAAGTACAGACGTCTCCGTACCGATCCGCAAGAATCTACTAAACTCGTTCGTGACTCGTAGAACCTATGAACCTAGAGCTCTGATACCAACTTGTCACGACCCAAAACTCCTACCACAGGCGTTGTGATGGCGCCTAGTCTCTAAGACTAGTTAAACCGATTTTTCCATTATATTTCGGAGCCTTTGTTTTAAACTAATAACGGAAATAATTGCAAATATAACAACCTCCCAAGACTGGTAGTACTGAGTTACGAACTCTAACTGAATACATGGGATGATCACGAGGACCGAATATACAATATTGTTTGATAAAAATTTAATAGTACAATAAAATGAAAAAACTCCAAGGGACTGCGACGACCAAGAAGCTCTACCTTGAATCCTTACGATCTCTCTTTATTCTGACCAAGTCCGATATCTCAAATACCTGGATCTGCACAAAAATATACAGAAGTGTAGTATAAGTACACCACAGTCGGTATCCAGTAAGTGTCAAGACTAACCTCAGCGGAGTAGTGATGAGGTACAGTCAAGACACTCACTAGTCTAATAACCTATGCAATATGAGATACAAAATAATAGAAGACAAATAGGAGTAATAGCAACACCAATCAATTAGTGTTTTAAACAGCAAAGCAACAGGAATACCATAAATATTACTCAAACGAATAATAAACACAGATACAACCAATTAATCAAGTCTCTCCAATATACATCTTTTATTTATAAGTTTTTCAATAAAAGTCTCTAGAATATAATCATTTTTAATAAATATATTTCGAATATACTTTCTTCAAATAAATATCTTCCATTAAAATTCTTTCACATAAATATCATTCGAGTATAATTCTTTCAAGTAAATATCTTTCTAACATAATTCTTTCAAATATAATACCCTTCTAATATAATTCTTTCAAATAAAAGTCATCATGTGACACCTCATTTAACTTTCCTGGCCTGAGAAATATATTCAACATATCACATCAAATGGCACTGCAATACCTTCGTGCACTTGTCTCATTCTCACCCAATATATATATGTATATCAAATAAATTACACGGCACCATCCTTCATGCATTTATATCTTTCTCACTATACATACATATAACAGTACCAACTAGGTGGAAGAAATGTCTATAACAATAAAAGAAATAAAGTGGAGGCACACAAGAAGCAACAAGGACTACAATTCACATACAAGACATAGGTACACAATAACATCTCAAGATAAAGGCATGAATGTATACACAACAAACGTTATCACAATGTAATGTATGTCTCTCGTCCTCGCCTGCACGGAAACACCCTTCGTGCCATGCATATATGATAATATAAAAATAGTTGCAAGGCATCACCCTTCGTGTTTTTACTCTCGTCCTCACCTGATAATATAAATGAAATAGCACGACATCACCCTTCGTTCTTTACACTCTCAAATGGCACGGCATCACCCTTCGTGCTTTACACTCTCAAATGGAACAACATCACCCTTCGTGCTTTACACTCTCAAATGGCACAACATCACCCTTTGTGCTTTAGGATCTCAAATGGCACGACATCACCCTTCTTGCTTTACACTCTTCCTTACCAAACACATGCATATCATTAACAAGCAAGGTATGAAGCATAAATAACATCAAGGAGAGTGTTTAAACCACAACACGATGCAATAATTCATATCACAATTTTCCACTGACCACAACCAAATTCCAAATATGTAGCAAAATCAATAAATTTCTCAACAAATAGCCCAAGGCTCCACACAACATATAATAAATCTCAAAACAATCAACAGAGGTGAAAAATACTCAGTATAGGGCAACACCTTCATTAATCCAAATTCTTGATAATTATATTAACTCCTCAATTTAAACTTATTTAATAAATATTTGCAGATAAGGATTCCATCATGAATTTAATCCCCAAAAAAATATCAAATAAAAAAACACACGGAATTCACATAAAGTCCAAGTGACCATAACACCAAATTATTATATAAAATACAACTTGACAAATAAGGAACGAGGCGTGATAATTCAAGGATTTACTAATACCAACAATTATCTAATTTAATACATAAGAATGCCTAAAACTTTAAACCAATAAAATTTTCACATATAAACCCGAGTACGTACTCGTCACCTCGCGTACACGGCTTTTCACATTTCACAAATGGCACATAAGACTCGATGCCTAAGGGATAACTCCCCTACTCGACGTTAAGCAAGACACTTACATTAATGAAGTTATGCAGATATTCCAAAATCGCCTTCTTGCTTGAATTGACCTCCAGACCGTTCAAATCTATCCAATTCAATTGTATAACTTCATTAAAATTCATCGGAAATAATTCCGGATAATAATACGCCAACTTAAAAAACAATTCCAAAAATGTAACGATCCGACAGGTCGTTTTGAGCATCACAACCCCGTTCCCCCATTTACTGCTCAATTTATGCCTCACAGTTGATCTATGACTTATCGGTTTAGTTGGTTCGGGTCCGGAAGGATTTCAGAGTGAAATGAGACACTTAGTCTCATAATTAAAAACTTAAATTGGAAAAGTTGATCGGATATTCACTTATGTGTAAACGACCTCGAAATTTAATTCTGGTGATTCCAATAGCTCAATATGGTGATTTTGGACTTAGGAGCATGTCCGAAAAATTATTTGGAGGTCCGTAGTGGAATTAGGCTTGAAATGCCGAAAGTTGAATTTTAGGAAATTTGACCGGGGGATTGACTATTTGATATTGAGGTCGGAATCCGATTATGAAAATTGGAATAGCTTCATTACGTCATTTATGACTTGTGTGCAATATGTGAGGTCAATCGGACATGATTCGATAGATTTCGGCTGGAAATTTCATAAGACTAAAGTTTCAAGTAAGTTCGCACAAGACTTAAAGTCAAATGAGTATAACTCTCATGATACGAAGTGTTATATGGTGTATTACATATCAAATGAAATATCTTTGAGTCTAGTTTCTAACTCTTTAAACCGTTCGTCGTTTGGATATTCCTACAAGAAGTTATGACCAAATTACCAAAGGCTGGAAAAATACAATTCTGCGACCAATTATGCGATCGCAAAACAATTATGCGATCGCAAAACTGCTTCTGCGACCGCAAAACTGGTCACAGAATGGACCAGAAGAGCCCAGTTTTGGGCGCCGATTTTGCGATCAATTTTGTGGCCCGCATACCCATTCTGCGGTCCAATATGCGACCGCAGACCTGCTTTCGGAGGGTTAATTTTTCTATTTTTATAACCCGACCCCATTTTGATAAATAGGCTTTGGGGCTTATTTTGGGGCAATTATTTGATAATTTTAGAGATAAGTGAGAGTGTTCTAGAGAGAGGAAGTAGATGAAGTGTCTTGTTCATCAAATTATTGTCCAAGGCTTGAAATCCAACAAGAAATCCCTCAAGTTCTTCATCAAAGAGGTAAGGTTCTAACCCCTAATCTTCAATTTCGAGTTCGGGTAATGATGGGTGATTAAGAGTATGATTCTTGGGTGTAATAGTATTATTTATACGTATCAATAAGGTTTATGGAAAGAGTGTTGAATTCAAATAGGTAAAGATTGGGTTGAAAATGGTAGAAATCTTCAAAGACTTCAATTGAAGATTTGAGGGTCGAGTTGATGTCGGGATTTGGTGAAATTTGTATGGTTGGACTCGTGGTTGGATGGACGTTATTATTTCATAAATTTTGTCGGGTTCCAAGACGTGGGCCCCACGGGCGATCTTTTGAGTGTAATTTCGGATTTTTAGAAAATATTAGTATTTTGATATGGAATTAATTCCTATAATTTTTGTGGGCTGAATCAAATTAATTGTAACTAGATTCAAGCCATTTGGAAGTTGATACGCGTAGAATGGAATTTCTGGAGCATTGTTTAGCTTGCTCGACATTGGATTTGGCTTGTTCGAGGTAAGTAACTCTTCTAATCTTGGAGTTGAGGGTATGAACCCTGAATATATGTATTTCATGAATTGTTGGGAGGTGACGCACATGCTAGATGACGGGCGTGTGGGCGTGTACTATAGAAATTGTGACATAATTGTTTCTGTGGAATTTTGTAATTAAATAATCTTAGCATTTTCCATGCGGTTTTATGAGTTAAAGAAATTGAGCTGAAAAGCATATTAAAAATCATGTTGAGGCTATGTGCCAGTATTATTGGGACCCACAGAGGTCATATTGCTGTGAATTATTGGTTATGTTGAAAATACATATTCAGACATATTCATTTCATTGCATATCATATCTCAGTCTCTGTTGTTATTTATTGATACATCATATCATCATTTTTGGGATATTCTCATGACATTGTGATTTGTGAGCCCATGAGAGACAGACTGAAGAGATTGATAACTGAGGGAGGCCGAGGGCCTGATTGTGAGGATATTTTTGGGATCAGGTTGGATGCCACAGCAGGCCATGTTGGCTTTATATATATTATTACTATTATATGGATCGGGGTTGCCCGCCTGCAGCTGGCCTTATTGGCTTATATTATGGCACGTGATTGTTCCGTGCAGCACATGAGTTGTCCATGCTTATAGCGCTTGGGATGTATGAGCCCCCCCTCATGAGTCTGTACACACCCCCAGTGAGCTCAGTCGACTATAAACAGGAATCGGGCTGCACGCCGCAACAGGTATTGTATAGCGCTGAGTGATTGAGTGTGCTGAGAACAGTGAGAGAGAATGCGAGACAGTGAGATTGAGTACTCTGAGAGTGTGAGTACATGAGTATAATCTCTGAGATATATTGCATTGACATGCACTCATGACATATATGCATAGAGATGTGTTTTTCTAATGCTGTACGATATCACATTATTCATGATTTCTCACACATGTTGATAGATGGGCATAGTGATGCATTTGTTTTACAATGGTTATCTGAAAAGAAAATGAAATATTTTATTTATTATTGAAAGAATTTTGGAAAATTTTCTGTTTTCAAACTTATTCACATTTTTGGTAACTTTGGCAAAAGTTATGGGTTTTCACTAATGTACTTGAAAGGAAGAACTATTATTCTTGAAATCATGATGTGACTGGGCATTTTATCTCTGAGTTACTTCTGGTATTATTTATTTTATGTCGTTATTAACTGTTGTGGATCTGTGAATTTGGACCCGACCTTGGTAGAAGCTCGTCACTACTTTCAACCTAAGGCTAGGTTTGTTACTTACTCAGTACATGGGGTCAGTTGTACTGATACTACACTTCTGCACATTGCGTGCAGATGTTGACTGTTGTTGTTGCTGTGCTCGATGGTTGCGGGATTTGAAGATGTACCTACATTCCTGTTATAGCTGTCTCTTGTTCATGGTAGCCTTAAATTTATAAAAGCTCTCTTTATGTACTATTCAAACAAATTATGTATTTATTTTATTTTCGCTTTGTATACTCTATTCTTAGAAGCTCATGATTCGTACTACCAATTCTTGGGGAATGTAAAAGTTTAAGATAATTATTTACTTAAATTTCTTTTATAATTGTTATTGGAATTGTATAGTTGAAAGTTGGCTTACCTAGCGGGTTGGGTTAGGTGCCATCACGACTAGTTGGATTTTGGGTCGTGACAAAAAAGTCAACAAAAGTCAACGCGGGGCTCGCCTCTCGGAACCCCACAAAAGTTTCATGAAACCCGAACACCTATTCCGATACAAGTTCAACCATACCAATTTTATCAAATTTTGATACCATTTCGTCCCTCAAATCATGATTTTTCATTTTTGAAAAGTTTCTTCAAGAACCACCCTTTTCCTCAACTCAAAACATAATTTAAATGATAAAAATAAAGATAGAATCATGAAAATAAATAGATTCTAGGTGAGGAACACTTACCCAATCGATTTCCTTGAAAACCCCACAAGGAATCGCTCCAAACCGAGCTCTACAAGTCAAAATGGGATAAAAATGGCCTAACCCTCGATTTGAAAAACTTATAATCTGCCTAGGTCTGAAAGTATCGCGAACGCGGAGAAAGGCTCGCGTTCGTGAAGAAGGAAAGTAAGGATGTCCAGAAAAATCCTTTGCGAACGCGAGGGAAGGAGTGCGAACGCGAAGCACAAGGGACGGAACCTTTGCGAACGCGAGAGGTTGAACGCGAAGAAGAAATATGGGGTTGCCATAAAGAGCTTCGCGAATGCGAGTGGCTAATTGCGAATGCGATGGAGGAAAAGGCAAACCTTCGCGAACGCGAGAGGCTGAACGCGAAAGCGAACGCGAACGCGAACGCGAAGAAGGAATATGAGGTGGTTAATAGTAACACTTCGCGAACGCGAGATGCTCTTCGCGAACGCGAAGAAGAACACCAGAAAACAGACACAACAGTTCAAAATAGGAGGGAAATGATCCGTAGCCCATCCAAAACTCACCCGGAGCCCCCGGAACCCCGTCCAAACGTACCAACAAGTTCCATAACCTAACACGGACTCGCTCGAGGTCTCAATTCACATCAAACAATGTCGAAACTACGAATCGCACCATGAATCGAACTTATAAACTTCCAAAACTTCCAACTTCGAAAACTCGTGCTGAAACCTATCAAACCAACCCGGAATGACGTCACAGTTTTCAGGCAAGTCCCAAATAACACAACGGAACTATTCCAACTCTCGGAATCGCATTCCAATCCCCGATATCAAAAAGTTCACTTCCGGTCCAAATCTCCAAAAATTCGGCTTTCGCCATTTCAAGCCTAAATCAGCTACAGACCTCATATTTACAGTCCGGACAGACTCCTAAGTTCAAAATCACCCAACGGAGCTAACGGAACCAAAAGAACTCCATTCCGGAGTCGTCTTCACACAGTTCCGACTACTGTCAAAATTCTAAGACTTAAGCTTCTATTTTAGGGACCAAGTGTCCCAAATCACTCTGAATCATCCGGTAAGTGAATTCAACTACGCACGCAAGTCAATATACATAATAAGAAGCTGCTCAGGGACTTATGCCGCCAAACGAGGCTTAAATTCTTAAAACGACAAGTCGGGTCATTACACTTACTTATGAAAATGCTAGGAAACTAGGAAGTGGATGCTAACATTTTGAAATGTGTCATTAATTACTGGTTATTTGCAATGTATAAAAAACATTGGGCAGTCTAAAGAAACAAGCATATAAAAGCTTCTCATTAAGGATAGAGTTGAAAGTTAAGTTAATTTTTTTTTTAACTTAGAAAGAGATCATTCTTTTTGAAATAGACTAAAATAAACAAACGGAGTATTATTTTTCAAAGTCGAGAACAATCCAGCAAATCGTATCCACAACTTTATCTCGGTCCTTTATGGGTCCGCATGTACACCTTCCCTATCGATGAAGTGAAAGCTACCCGGCTAGATCCACAAGAGAGTATTTGGTACGACTACGATTATTACTTAAAAAAATATTTTCAATGAGAAAAATGTTTTGCAGGGAATTATTTTCATCCCCTCGCTTATGGACAAAAGTTATTTTTCTTACCACTCTCTTAACTCTTTTATATTCACCAACCAATTTCCAATCAAAAAGTTCGTTCATCAAATCAAACACAAGCTTTCAAATAAAGAAAAGAAAAGAGTTAAAAAGAAAACGTCATTAACTTCATAAAATAACATTGAAGGACTTATTGGTGGAACAAAAAGCTAAGCAAATTAAGGTTTAGTGCATCAAAAGTGTAAGACGGCGAAGGAAAGTTCTTCTGCCTCAAAATAGGAGTTTGACTGAATAGAAACAAGTCACTGGTACGTGAAGAATGAGTCACATAGTTCTTTGATTAAACTGCTCGTAAACTTATTATCATATCAAATTTATATCAATCATATTAATAGTCTTCGTCTACACAAAAAATAATATAATTAGCACATATCAACTTTCTTAATAACGCTTAAGTACTTCAAAATTTTCTGGGGTGCTACATAGCAACCCAAACATATAACCGTTCATGCTTTTTTATCGAACCCATCAACTCATATCTCATAAACTTGGAGTCTATAATCATTAATCCAATGCTATAATTAATAAGATCTCTCGGAATGTCATAAGATAAATATGCCTTCGTTTAATATCGTGAAATAAAATTTATCAACTTCTATATTTTCTGAGACCCATGAACAGACGATATAATAACATGACACAGGGGGAATCAAAACATAGGCATCTGCAATTGTGACTTGCCGGGAGGTTTTGTTTTGGTTTTTGGAGTGTTTTAGGAGACTTAGTCCCCAAATGGAGGTTTAGCCTTAGGATTTGGACCGTAATCGGATCTTCAGAATCAATTCCACTAGATGATAATCGACATGACTATGACTCCAAGATCTTCGAGTTAAATCTTGCTAAATCCAGATTCACCTTCTACTTAGCCTTAATTTTCTGGAATGAAAGAGAAAAGGCTTTAAACATAATAGATTCCTTTCCAAATAATGGAGCAAAATGACTAGCAGTTGAAGCACGTGTTAAAATCATAAACGAATGATACACCAAACCGTACATAGATACGATATCGTAGTAGAGAGATATTTACAGTTTGGCGAGACTGGGTAGACTACATGGGTGACTAGCAGGTGTGTCACTAAAGCGTTTTGAGAAATATATATCGTGTGTTATATGAGGTCTTTTTGGGACATATTAACCAAATTGAATGTCTTTTAATGTAGTTTCCAACACATTTAACCGTTCATTCATACGACATCCGGATAAAAAGATATAAGTGTTGGAAGATGCAAAAGAAAACTTCGTAGAAAGACTTCGTTCCCGTAAAAAAAAAGAGTAGCTTTATGTCAATCAAAATAAGTTAAAACAGTTGTATAATTTCACATAAGTTGATGATTCCTCTACAAACAAATAGTATATATTAGATTCTGACAGCGAAAATCAATTAATCTTCTGAGCATGATCGACAAAAATTGTACTAGAAAATACCATATAGCAATATTTTGACATTCTCATTACATCTTTACAACTACTATTTTTTTGTTGATGGACATGTTTGCAAATTATTAAGAAAAGAATAAAAATGAATAAATCAGTCGAAGATGACGGTGGTTGAAGCGAGGGTGAGGATGACAGTGTCTGTATCCGACAACCAGTTCGGGTTCATACCGGGTCGTTCAACTACAGAAGCTATACACCTTGTTAGAAGGTTGGTGGAACTATACAGAGAGAGGAAGAAGGATCTGCACATGGTGTTTATTGACCTAGAGAAAGCGTACGACAAGGTTCCTAGAGAAATTCTCTGGAGATGCCTGGAGGCTAAAGGTGTGTCGGTTCCCTACATTATGGCGATTAAGGACATGTATGATGGGGCTAAGACACGGGTTAGGA
>AWOL01S0013890.1:3187-22909 GCA_000715115.1 Nicotiana otophora
CATCAGAAACCAGAGCTTCAGCATCGGCTTCGAGTTCTTTGGCCATTTTTATCTCTTCAGCGAGATCGAAACCACGAGCATGGATCTCCTCAAGAGTTTCCCTTCAGGATCGGCACTTAGCAAGTTCGGCGACCCAATGTACTCAAGTATCGGCGGACTCGGCTGCCTCTCTTGCCTGGACTTGGGCAGCTTCAGCATCGGCCCGATAGATGGCCACGAGCGCATCCGCATCGGCCTTTGCCTTTTCGGCATCAGATTCGACCTTGGCAAGTACAGAGGCNAGAAAATACTCACTCAACCATTACGCCTATGGGCTACATTACTTCTAGTTCGAATCATTCACTCGACCAAGCCTTCGGGCTACTTTTATTTCGAGTTCGAGCAAACACTCACTCAACCATTACGCCTACGAGCTACATTACTTCGAGTTCAAATCATTCACTCGACCAAGCCTACGGGCTACTTTTATTTCGAGTTCGAGCAAACACTCAGTCGACCATTATGCCTACGGGATACATTACTTCGAGTTCGAATCATTCACTTGACCAAGCCTACGAGCTACTTTTATTTCGAGTTCGAGAAAATACTCACTCAACCATTACGCCTATGGGCTACATTACTTCTAGTTCGAATCATTCACTCGACCAAGCCTTCGGGCTACTTTTATTTCGAGTTCGAGCAAACACTCACTCAACCATTACGCCTACGAGCTACATTACTTCGAGTTCAAATTATTCACTCGACCAAGCCTACGGGCTACTTTTATTTCGAGTTCGAGCAAACAATCACTCGACCATTATGCCTACGGGCTACATTACTTCGAGTTCAAATCATTCACTTGACCAAGCCTACGGGCTACTTTTATTTCAAGTTCGAGCAAACGCTCACTCGATCATTATGCCTACGGGATACATTGCTTCGATTTGGAATCATTCACTTGACTACTAAGCCTACATGCTGCTTTTATTTCGAGTTCGAGCAATCACTCACTCGACCATTACGCCTACGGGCTATATTTCTTCAAGATCGAATCATTGACTCAACTAATAAGCCTTAGGGCTACATCTCTCCAAGTTTGAGTAAGTGCTCGCTCGGTTACAGAGGCTACGCAGTCCGAATTTGATTAAGTTATCATTGTGAAAATATTCTTAAGGCATGAATAAAATCCTCACAAGACATGAAATAAAAACAGCAGCAAGTCGGCAAAAAACTATATACAAATTTATCTGCATGGGTAATTACAATGTGAAAACTAAGAACTACTTCTCGGTCAGGAGCGGTCTCTTCTTTATCAGGCTCCCCCCCGTTTTCGGATCCGCTCTTGCTCCCATTGTCATCATCATCACCATCAGAGACCAGAGCTTCAGCATCGGCTTCGAGTTCTTTGGCCCTTTTTATCTCTTCAGCGAGATCGAAACCACGAGCATGGATCTCCTCGAGAGTTTCCCTTCGGGATGGGCACTTAGAAAGTTCGGCGACCCAATGTGCTCGAGTATTGGCAGACTCGGCTGCCTCTCTTGCCTGGACTTGGGCAGCTTCAGCATCGGCCCGATAGATGGCCACGAGCGCATCCGCATCGGCCTTTGCCTTTTCGGCATCAGATTCGACCTTGGCAAGTACAGAGGCCAACCGAGCCTCAATATCCTAAATTCTTCTTGCTTGAACCAGGCCTTTTTCCTTCATTTTCCGAAGTTGGGCTTCGGACGATGATAACTGGGCTCGAGCCGTCTCTTTTTTCTGTAGCAAAGTGGTTCATACCTTCTTTCCACCGCAAAGACTCTATTCTTATTATGTCGACCTCCTCACAAAGCTTCCCGATCATCTCGATTTTTTGTTGCAGCTGTGAGACCAAAATGTTAGCTATCGTTCCGGTATCAAGCCCATAGGCTTTCAAAAGCATCATTACCTGCTCACACAAATCGGTCTAATCTCGATAAGCCCTGGCCAGCTGAGCTCGGAGGTCTTTCATTTCCTCCTCTCTCTGCCCTAAGTAAAGTCTAAGGGAGTTCCTCTCTTCTGTAGCCCATTGTAGGTCGGGCTCGTATCGATGTAGCTCATTTTGGGATCGAGAACATTGTTCTCGATGAACTGACGCTGCCTACAAACAAACAAGAAGCACAGTTAACGAAAAATGAACATAAAGATAGTACCGATAGAATAATATTAAAATCTCGCCTGATTCAGAGCTTGCCGCAATCCGTGAAAAAGATCCAGTTCATCATCAGCACCGGCAACATCCTCAATGCCGGTAAACAGGTCACGAAAGGGATCTTCTTTATCGTGAGGCCTGTCTAGATCGAGAGCTCCCGGAGCTTGAGCTTCCCGAATCACCCCTGTGGAAAAAGCGGGAAAGGTAGGTGAATCCTCGGTTGCTACCCCAAATAAATCGTCTGGAGCATTCTTCTCAGTTCGAAGGGGTTCGAGGGCCTCTTCGGTTGTATCCCCTGCCCGTTGACTCCGATGAGATGCGTCCTCGATATTTGATAGTTCGGGAACTCTACCCAAATCTTTCTCCGGTATATCCTTAGTTCGAGGCGGAGCCTCATGGAGCATTATCGATCCAGCCGCCGATGAGGCATCGGTGGTTCTTTTCATCCGGACCGCCAGCATGGACTCATAGTTTTCTTCTTCATCATCTTCATCCCTTAGGCGCAGAACAAATTCCACGGTCAAAGGAATGACATTCTTGTTCGGCTTACGAGCCATCCTCTTCTTCGGTTTTGGATCTTCGGGAACGGAGGCTCTTTTCCTTTTATTCTCCTTCGCCAGCTTTGGGACAGAGGCTGAAATTTCCTCCTCATTGGACAAAGGCCTCAAAACCGCGTCTTTAACCAAACCTGCATATGGGAAACCTTAATAAAATATTTTGAAAACCACCTCGTTCGGATCATCAAAGAGTACGATAAATGATCTTACCGTGCTTTTGGCCTCCCACCGACCCTTTGACAAATCACGCCATGAGCGCTCGGCGTATGTGGAGGTCGAAACAAGGGCTCGTACCTAGTTTTTGAGATCGGGAACTGCTTCGGGCATCCAGGGAACCGCTACATCACAAAAAGAGGAGTGTCGATGAGAGAATAAATGAAAGAACAAAGTAGAAGTAACAGCGAGATCACACTTACATTTCATATTCCACTCCTCAGGAAAGGGCATCTTTTCAGTCGGAATTAGGTCCGAAATCCTTACTCGAACGAACCTGTCCATCCAACCCCGGTCCCTATCCTCGTCAATACTCGAGAACAGAGCCTTGGTAGCCCGACGCTGAAGTTTTATTAACCCTCCTCGAAAAAGTCGAGGACGGTACAATCGGATAAGATGGTCGAGGGTGAATGGCATCCCCTCGATTTTGCTCATAAAATATCGGATCAGGATAAAGATCTGCCACAAAGAAGGATGAACCTGGCCTAGGGTTACCTGGTATTGAATGCAGAAGTCGATAATAACGGAATCAAGGGGACCTAAAGTGAAGGGGTAAGTATACATACTCAAAAACCCTTTCACGTAAGAAGTGATATCTTCGTCAAGGGTAGGAATTATTATTTGTTTTTCACCCCAATTACAATCCTTCTTTAGCTGTTTGAGGTGCTTCTCGGTTATCGAACACATGTACCTCGATACCGGCTCACACCGGCTAGGGACCGATGAACCTTTATCGACCTTAAAATCTGAAGTGAGAACACATGCCCCAGGAACACACTCCTCAGGCCGTGGTTCTGCCGGTGTCTCATCGGCAGCACACTGTGAAGATAAAGCTTTCTCTTTCTGAGGATGTTGAATGGTTTGTGATGCTTTCGTCATTTTCGAAACTCAAAAGTGAGGAATAGAAGCAAGTGACAAAGATTTGGTAGAATTGAAGAGGGGCTTATGTAGAAAGGAATCACAGATTTACTAGTAAGTTGGAGAGTACGGAGAAGAACTTGGGAAACTTGGAAGATAGAAGATGTAAAAGTGGTAAAAGATAAAAGAAAGGGATATTTATAGGTTCAAGCGATGGCGGTTCAAATGGCCGATCACCTCCTGACATGCATTAAATGCTTTGAAAGACTAAACCGATGGGACTGCTCCTAGATGTGTCATGGTCGAACCCGATGGAAACGTCAGGTTACAATCCGATCGAGCCGTTAGAAAATCATATCGTTTCTCGCCACATTCTTTTTGAGAAACGAGGGGACTATCTGTATACAGTCGAAATAGATTTTGACCTTAGCATATCCGATCGAGTTCGAACGATGGTCTATCGAAGTAAGATCCCGAAGGTGGAATAAATTAATCTCGAACCCGGGGAGGCCGATCCGTGTCAAGTTCAATATCATTATCAAGCTCGAATAGAAATCGAACCATGATGCAGAGTAGATCTATCATGCTGATAATCTAGAGACCAACCAACATTGACCTCGAATCAATTCGAGGGCTCGGACCAGGATCGGGCTCGAATCAAGATCGCGAGCTCGAGTCGAAATCAAGCTCAAACCAAAATCGAAGGCTCTAAGCAAGATCGAGCTCGCAGACAAAAGCCGTTGCAATCCCACTAGAGAGAATCTTGGCAGCAATTATGGAAAAGCTGACTTATCATGGGTCTCCCACTGAATATTTATTTTATTATGCTTGGAGCCAAATCTCTCCACTATAAAAGGGCTTGGTTACCATTTCTTAAGGACAAGTTTTTTGAGGCTTACATTGTAATAAAAACACTATATTCTTTTACAGTAAAGGATCGTTCTTTCAGATTTCTTAGATTGATTCTATTTGTGAAATCCTAAGATTCATTGTTCCTGACAACCTTATATATTTCACATTCTCTGCAATCTATATTTACATTCGTATTTATCATTACATTTTGTGTTAAGTAATACCACATATCCTCAGAACTGCGTATAAATTAAACTATATCTATTTTTTGGGTAAACAAAACACAGCCATGCAAAGTCTCAGAAAGTAAGGGATAATTGGAGTCGAATTGTATGAAACAGAGAGTGTAGTCAAGGTTATGACTTAACCATGATTGAAGGGGAGAAATTGAGATGAAATGTTAAAATTACAATGGAGGATATCAAAGATGAGAAAGATTGGAGGTCCGCTATAATTTGCTACGTATTAGGTTCTAACCCACCACAAACTGTTATGGAGGGATACTTTAAGAGAGTATGGGGTACACTGGGGATCGACAAAATAGCTCAGGTTAACAGGGGGTGTTCAAAGTAAGATTTCACTCAATGGAGAATAAGGAAAAAGTGGTGGAAGAAGGAATTAGAGTGTTTGACAAAAGGCCAATGGTTGTCGAACTATAGAGACCTCATATTGGACTTGACAAGCAGGTGGTTGATAAAATTCTTGTGTGGATCAGACTGATGAACCTAGATGTCAAATATTGGGGACAAAAATAACAGAAATGATTGGTAATCCACTGAAATTAGACAGAGCAACAACCTAAAAAAGGAGAGAATTGCAGTTTGTTAGAATTCTAGTAGAAGTAACACCAAATCAAATGTACCTGGATAAGGTAATGTTTGAGAATGAATATGGAGTGATCATAGAACAAGATGTCAACTATGAATGGAAGCCAGTGTTCTGTAAAATCATGTGAAACTTTGGACATGATTTTAAAGAATGCAATAAGTAACTAAGGAAGAATAAGGAGGTTGAAGCTGCTAACACGAACCAGAAAATATGAGGAATGCAAATAACACCAAGGAGGTGGAGAAACCTGTTGAGCGACAACAAAACACTGAGGCAGGGAGCACCAATGCAACTAAATCTTGGAGCAACAAGGACATGTAGCAGGAGACACAAAATAATCAAAGTCAAGCAGGTACCAATAGAAGAGAGCAGGAAACATGACAAGTGCTACAAGGGAAGAAAGCATAGAAGGGACGTTGAAGTAATCAAAATACTTATGCAACAATAACACAGATGGCAAAGAGGGATACTGGGAGAAATGAAGGAGAGGAGATAGACAATGGAAAGGAGAAGGAAACACAAGGGGATGGTAATAAATCAGCGAAGGATGGGGACCTAACCCCCACATCCCTAATGAATACCATAAGATTTCGGAACACCATGGGTCTAAACAGGACAACCAAACAGAAGAAAATGAACCTCTTTCTGCAAAGACAATAGGTTGGACTGTTTGGGCTCTTGGAAACAAAGATTAAAAAGTTAAGGCAAATCAAACTTCTCTTAATCTTTGTACAAGGTGGTCATATACTACAAACCACTCTAAACATCAAGCAGGTAGGATATGGTTACTATGGAAGCCACAAAATTATACAATACAGGTGATACTGGTTACAGAGCAATTAATAAACAGTAAGATCACCCATATCAGTACAAGGAAGGTGTTTAATATGACTATGGCAGCATTAAGGACTGAACTGTGGAGGGACATAAGGAATATTTCTAATCAAATGGTAGGGGCATGGGCAATCATAGGTGACTACAACTCTATACTCAATCAGGAGGATAGAGTAGGAAGCAATGTTAGTTATTCTGAGATAAAAGACTTTAGGGAATGTGTTAAGCAAAGTGGACTAAAGGAACTAAAATCATCTGGTTGCTTTTATACATGGAGCAATAAACAAGAAGGACAAGATAGAGTTCTGAGCAAGATTAATAGGATGTTCATCAATATAAAAGTGGTAAACAACTTGCCAGCATCTGAAGTCCATTACATGCCTGCAAGATTATATAATCATAGTCCAGCAGTTATCAGATAAGAAAGAACTAGTCCACCTAGGATGAAGATCTTGAGATACTATAACATGTGGAATATGGATAAATCTTTCAAAGCAGGAGTGGCGAGTAGCTTGAGACAACCAATAATAGGAACTAACATGTTCAAAATAGTAGGAAAGTTGAACAGACTTAAAAAGGTTCTTTTAAAGCTCAACAAAGAGAAGTTTGCAGAAATGGAAAAATAGGAGGAGGAAAGCATGGAGAAACTGGTAGAGTATCAAGAGAAGATTCAAAAGGATCCTAGTAATGAATTTTTAATCAGAGAGGAGAAAGACTTGACAGAGCAATGCATCTATTGGAAGAAAGAAAAAACAGAATACTTGCAGCAGAAGAGCAAAGTGCAATGGATTAAGTATGGTGATTTGAACACAAAATATTTTTACTATGTTATTAAAGCTAAGAGGGCAGCAAAAAGGATCTCTACAATTCAGAATATGCAAGGGGAAACAGTGCATTCAACAGGAGACAGTAGTTGAAGCTTTCATTGAATTCTATACAAGCTTATTGGGAACTGATCAACAATGCAGAGATCATGTGGCAAGTCATGTAGTCAAAGAGGGGAAAATAGTTTCAGAGGAACAAAGAGTTCAACTGATTAGTGTATTTTCACAGAAGGAGGTAAAAGAAGCATTATCGGACATAGAAGGGGCAAATGCATCATGCCCTTATAGTTATGGCAGCCAATATTTCAAAGATAGTTGGGCCATTGTAGGTGAGGATGTCACTGCAGTTGTGCTGGATTTCTTTCAAGCTAGAAAAATGCTCAAAGCACTCAACAACACAGTCCTCACCCTCATACCGAAATCCATCTATGCTGAAATAGTAGGAGACTACAGACCTATAGCATGTTGTAATATGGTATATAAGATTATCTCAAAGATGTTGTGCAATTGATTGAAGCTGGAATTGCCAGATATTATATCACCAAATTAGAGTGCCTTTGTGGCTGGAAGAACAATAGTTCAGAATATCATGATATGCCCCGACTTTGTCTGACTATATAATAGGAAACAGACCACTAAAAGTTGCTTGATCGAGGTGGATTTGAAAAAGGCGTATGATTCCATTGAGTGAAAGTTTGTGGACGAAATGTTACATGCATTAAACTTCCCTGGGATCTTTATACGATAGATCATGGCATGTATCACCTCAAGTAGTTACAACATCAACTTAAATAGAGGGTGTTATGGCAAAATACAGGGGAAGAAAGGATTGAGACAGGGAGATCCTATCTTACCTTTGTTGTTTGTTATTTGCATGGAATACTTCACGCGAATTATGACTCATGTGGCCAGGCAACAAGAATTTTCGTTCCATACAAAATGCAAAGGATTGAAGCTGATGCATCTATATTTTGCTGATGACATGATACTATTCTGTAAAGGAGATTATCCTTCAGTATTGTTAATATTGAGGGGACTGAAATCCTTCTCACAAGCATCAAGAATGACTGTCAATGCAAACAAATCAAATATATTTTGTGCTAGCATGAATGGAAGGGAGATAGAAGACATATGTGAGATAACAAGATATAAAAGGGAAAAACTACCATTTAAATATCTAGGGGTGCCTATATCTTCCAAGAAGCTAAGTGCTGTGGACTGTGAAATGTTAATAGACAAGGTCTTGGTGAAGATAAAAGGATGGGGATCCAGGAACTTATCGTATGCAGGAAGAACCCAATTAGTGAATGCAGTACTCCTACATTTACATTCTTACTAAGCTTCAATCTTCTTGCTACCAAAAAGGGTCATGAAGGATACTGTAGCTATATGTAGAAACTACTTATGGGATAGGAAAAGTGTCACTAACAAAGTCTCATTGGTAGCATGGGACCTGGTCTGTCGAACTAAAGGAGAAGGAGGCTTAGGCATACAAGACTGTTTGGTGTGGAATGAAGCAGCATTGGAAAAATATGCGTGGAATATTGAGCAAAAAGAGTGACTCATTATGGGTTAAATGGGTAGACCATATATATATAAAGGACAAGGATTAGTGGCAATACAAACCACCACAGGATTGTGCATGGTATTGGAAGAAAATATGTGATATTAAAACAATCTTTGCTACAGGTTTTGAACAAAAATGATGGAAAGGGCTGGCAAATGCTTAAACAGTGAAGGAAGGATATCAATGTAGAAGAGGAGCAATAGCTAAGTGCCCATATGCAAGATGGATATCGAATAGACTAAATATTCCAAAACACTTTATTGGTTGGTTGATTATGAGGCAGAGGATACTCACGAGAGACAGACTACACATAATGGAAATAAGCCAGGAGAGAACATGTCTGCTCTGTGGAATGCAGGATGAAACAATTCAGCACTTATACTTTGAATGTCAATTCTCAAACTTATGCATAGAGGATCTCTGTAACTGGCTGTGAATAAAGCTGAAGCAAATAGACATACAACACATATGGAGGAAAATGGGAAGAAGAGTTAAAGGGAAAGTTTGCCGAGGATTCGTGACTTCGGTCATCATAGCTATAATGTATGGGATTTGGAGAGCAAGGAATGAAGCACTTTGGAACCACAAAGTTCTGTGGCCAACAATGATATCGAATAACTTAAAAGAGAATAGCAAATGTAGGATGCAACAGATAGAATGTAACAGGAAGAATAGGAAAGAATTAGATTGGATCAGGCAATTGTATAGATAGGAAATACAGCAAAGTCAGGTCGAAGGTTTAGGAGCAGCTTCTAACTGAGCAAACCTACCTAGTAGGGATGCTCTAGGGGGAAGGTTAGCAAATTGTTATAGTGATTTTGTCATAGAGCTAGCTGGGAGTTAGATTATGAACTTGTAAACAAGACTTGTAAGTATCTTTGTGTGGTGGGGATCAATAAAAAAATTTCTTTCACCAAATAAAATATTGGTAACTGGTTGAAGTATTTTAATGACCTTTTTGATCAATTTCTGACTACCCTTGTCATTCATCAACTCTGAATTAAGAGCAACGCAAGCCATTTTTTGTGGGGAATGTATTTTGGTGAAAAATGTGTAGAAAGTAGCACTTGTAGATAGTACTTAGAGTTATATAAAGGAGCACTAGAGGAATACCCAATTGGTCTTTTTTTGGTTATGGTATATACATAGTTGCTCAATTTAAGAGGAGAACTGCTTTAGCATGTTCCATACTTCTTTTGTCCTGCGCTACTTTATTATACATCAATGTGATTTTTTAAGTTGGCTAGTCACCTTTGAGCCTAACTTAGCTAAAATAGCTAGATTACGAGGTAAGAATTATAGACCACAATAATCTATTTCTTTAACCAATATGGAATAACCTCTGCAACACATTCAAGATTGGATATCTGTGGTGTCAATAATATATCGTGGGACCTATTGGATAAACTAATAGCATGAATGTTCTAGCTCTGCAACAATTTAATAAAATAAATTCCGAGCTTAACTCAACTCTAGAAGTTATTAATTTATGAGGTAAGAATTGCTAATATCATATAAAAGAATTAACAACTAATTAATTCCCTCAGCATATACGCGACGATATAACAAAATGCTTATGGTTAGTTGGAAACTAAAGTAGGGACAGAAGGCGAAAACAGTGATTATATAAAATAGTGAAAAGGTTATGCCCATATATGTTTGGCTCTCAAAATAGTGAGAAAATACATTTATTGAATTAAAAACCATTTTCTTTATTGGAAAAAGTTCTTATTGGATGGGATACGCAAGAAGCAAAAGCGTAACTTTTCTTTAATTATAATCATCTCATATTCTTAATCTACTGCCTGACTAATTTGAATTTCGTGCCGCATTATACCCATTAAGAGAAAAATGCTCCTTACTAGTGTTTTAAAAGGCATTTCTGGGACTCGCCCCTGGGCGGGGCACTTACAAAATGCCCCGGGGCTCATGTATGTGGCTTAGTTCTGTGAGGCTTACGCTCCAAACGCCGGACCGTGCGCCCTAAACACGCCTAACGCCCAACGCTCGGGGCTCGCCTAACAGTTCTAACGCAAATCACGTATCGAATTTCTTACAATTAATATCGCTGACCTTCAAAATTCTTTATTAAATTAATGATAAAAGTTCTATCCATCGATAGAAATATGAAGATTGAGAATAACTCTAATAATGAGACATAGTATTGCGAATTTATATCTTCACTTGTTATTGGTCGTGTCTTAGTTCATTTGTCCCTCCTTGTTATACACTTTTATTAATTTGATATCTTAAACTAATTTGTATTTATTCATGAAGGAGTAATATTTTAATTATCGTATTAATAAGATTTTATTAATTATTTACTTTTAGGAAGGTAAAATGTGGAATTTGATAATTTTTCTAAAGAAATTGTAAGTGTTAAATTATTTGAAAGTTAAAGACATTATACGTGATTTGTATGCATTAGTTATACTTAAGAATCATGCTAGATATTTTTTTTCTATGAGTTCCTTTAATTTTCTTTTAATTTTTAACTTTTAATTTATATTTTATATTTTTTTGTGTTATTATGTTATTTTATTAATTTATAAATTAAAAGTTTTAAAGATCCATGGGGCTTACGCCCCCCGCCTCCAGGCTTATGCCTCGCCCCATATCAAGTAAAATGCTTCGTCTCACGCCCCCACCTTTTAAAATATTGCTTGTAAATAGCGATTGTTTGACTAGTTTTTTGTGGGGATGGAGTGCGCGCGCGCGCGCACACACACACATTTATATTTAACATATTTATAGTTTGCTTCAATTTTTATGCAATTTTACATGTTTATAAATATTTACTGTCATTATATTATTTTATAAAATATTAAAAACTAAATACCTATGGGGCTTACGCCCTGTGCCTCGGGGCTTACGCCTCGCTGAGGCATATGTAAAACGCATCGCCTTATGCCCACGCCTTTTAAAACACTGATCCTTGCTAATAATTTTTTCCATTTTCGAAACAAGAATTCCTTATTGCGTTTAATGATAGAATCAAGTCCACCACAACCCTTGATGGTAGGTGAGTAAGTTATATTTGTTCATCCATTTCCCTTCTATAGTTTCAGACAAATTTGCAGGATCTTTTGAGCTTAAAACTCGAAAAAAGTAGATAATATTGTCTTTCTTAGATCTCAATGTTCCAAGCCCATAAACAAAATTAGAGGTGTAACTTTAGTCAATGAAGCACCAAAACAAAATCACAAGATATTAACTCTAGAACTAGTATTTTAATATTATATTAATTCCCACAAGCCAAGCATATGGCTTATCAAACTTCCTTCTGATTTTTTTACATTTACCTATCTATACTACATTATTATATGGGGTGAAAAATCCGAACCTGCCAGGTGAGTCAACGGAATCTGACACGTGAAAATCATGGCCTAGTAGAAAAAGATACTTGGGGTATTGCGGTCGGTGGCTCCGGTTGAGGGATTCAAGATCATCGTCACCGGTGCCTCGAGGCAACAGCGCCGTCTCGAAATGGTTGAGGTCATTATTGACCGATTACGCTGTAGTACCAGGGCCCGATGAATCTTTCCCGTTTGGCCCTGACCCAGGTTCCAGCCAGAGCACATTCTCACTAAGTCTTTGACATCAGCCATCATCGATCTTTGTGTTGAATCATAGACGCATTTTCAACAATCCTTTTAGCATTGTCGGAACGTTTTGTCACAAAAAGTGCTTCCTTGTTTTATATAAATAGCTTCTCAGAGAAGCTAAGCTATTATTTCCAATCTCCATCCCTCAAGAAAAGAGAGCTCTCTCTATGTATGATCTGTGGAAGAAAGAACACTTGCGAATACACAAAGCTCAATAATTTATTTTATTTTAACTCGTCTTATTGTTCATTCATACCACTATTATCTTAGTTTTCATATTGATTATACTGATCACAATAGCAGATAAAAGATTTTGTATCACTCACGATTCACTTGCCTTTAACCCCTATTTTATCAAATAACTGTTAAAGCATATAAACTATTTTTGATAAATAATTATAAACTTATTTACCTCTTTAGAAGGGTTATTATATGATTATATTAGTATATATAATTTATTATTTATATATAAATTAATGAATCAGATATCAATCTTACCCATTTTCCTCTAAATGGCAATGGCACTGACAGTGGTCTGCTTTGGCATCATTGCCATTGTTTTAGAGAATATTAAATGGAGGAAATTGTTTACTAGCTCGACGGCTTCCTATCATGGGCAGCCAGCCACACCAATTTCTTGGCCTAAAGACAAACTTTACGAGAGACCTTAACTCTTTTATTAATAATTTTTTTTTTTGAATTCTATTTTTCTAACCTTTTTTAGATGCAAAGTTATTATTATTTTTTTATAATCAATTTCTCCAAATCTTTCTCAATTGACAATATAGCTAATTCATTTAATATCTTTGAGACATTGTTGATTTTAGGTAAGGCTTTATCAATTTTAATTTGAAATACTTTTTTCCGCTGAAGCAACGGTAATAGGAGTTATTAACATTATTCTATAAGTAATATAGGCATTTGAGAAATAATCAAACATTTTTATTTGATTGAGTATATCAATTAAATTGTTATCTTCTAATTGTACTATTTTTCTTAATATTTTTTATTCAGAAAATAAATCTAAACTATCAATATCGGGTTGATTATTATGATTTAAGGAGCATTCAAGATGAAGGCAATATTTTTTCAAATTTTCATCAACTAGTGATCTCAGTTTTTACCGCTAAATATAAAATCAAAAATATTTTCATATGCCTCTAATTTTCAAATCTATTTTAAAGTGAAAAATAACCTTGTCTACTACTCTCTCTGGTCCATAATAAGTGATTTTTTTGGCTTTTATTTTAGTCCAAAATAAGTGTCCTTTTATATAATCGAGAAGGAATTAACTTTATTTTTTCAAAATTTACCCTTATTTACATATCTCAATGTGTCAAGTTAACAATATATAAATTTTAATTAAGGATAATTCAGTCAAAATATATTTTTATTCTAGGAGTCAGTATTTTCTTAAGGGGCGCATCAAAGGTTAAAAAGTCATTTATTATGTACCAGAGGGAGTATGTATAAAAAGTAATCAACTCTAAAAGACACTTAGAGAGATTTTGAGATTTCACTATTGACATTCTCCTCAAATTGTTTCTTCCTATATATTACACATTTCTTATAAAATTCGGGGTCGATATTAATTTCAAATGCAATTTCCTTGACAGAAATCAAAGCAGTTGCAAATCCTTCATCTCTTTATTTGTTAAATAAAGAAATCAAACTTTTTCACTTAACATAACTTTTTTTTTAAACTTTCTATATAGCCTATTAGGTGTAAAATAAAAATAAGGCCTCCACAAATGTGGGGCCTAAAGCAGTTGTTTTATCTGCTTTATGGACGGGTCGCCCTTGCTTCCTATTTACACATATTATTTCTTGATGTTACTTAGAAAAGCTTATCGCGCATATACATATGGCATCCCCGTTAAAGTTTATGTGAACAATGATAAAACCTAAGCATAACGATTTGAGTTTAAACTCCATTAACAACCAGCAAAAGTCTTAGTAGCTTTTAATTCGAAAATAAAGTTTGATAAAATTATTATTTATTTGGATTGAGTGTTGTTTCAAATGATTGAAAATATCATTTGGAGTTTTATATCTCAATTTTGAGTTTGGTGAAAATTCGAGTTGGTTTTGGTTGAAATTATAAATTAAAACTCCGAGAAGAAGACATAAATAAATTATATATATTTTGTATGACGGGTGTACAAATGAACTATAAAATATATAAAACTAATATAATTGTATATATGTTGTGTATAGATTATAGCTTTTGGACTGAATTTTTGTACAAAAAATCATATTTAAGTTGTATATAAATTATAGCTTTTGAACGAATTTATATATTTTTTATTAAAAAATTTAGTTACTTTCTATAAATAGGAAAATCTAAAAAAACATATAAATAATTTAAATTTTCATATATATACGAAAGAATCCCTTTCTTGAAAATATTCTTTTCAAAAGGACCCAGCTTTTTCTTGTTATACTTTCTTTAGGATACTTTCTTCAAAGCCCGAGAACATTGATTATGATCCCATCGAATACGGTATAGAGTATTGTTCCTCTATTAATTTAATTTGACCTAATTAGGCTTTCTTAACTTTATTTATGCCATCATCATAATGGAGAGTGGGTCAAACAAAATGACTTGTAGACTTCTAGGCCGTCAAGCTATTGAAGAAGCGATGCAGATGATACCCTAGGTAAACTCACATCGAAATAAAAGAGGGAATTAAAGAGTTTGTTTTTAGGCTCAATAATGACGTAGCCCAAGGCATAAATGAAATTTGTTTTTAGATACAAAAATCTGATTTACATGCTTTAATTGGAATTTATATTTCAAAAAGTGACGAGAGTTTTCTTATGAAATATATACATCGGTCAAAATATATAAGTTACATACAATTTGCATACACTTTCATATAAATATTTTATTGTATATAATTCGGTTAAAATATGCGACTTACATACAGCTTGAATATAAATGTTATATGTAAAAATAACATACACCCGACATACAAAATACATACAACTTAAAAAATACCAATATTTTTTTCTCTTTTAGTTTCAATAAAATTACAACCAAAATCAACTCTAGTTTTTACCAAACTCCCTCAAAACTAGAATATAAACTCCAAAGTATATTCTCAATCATTTGCAATAAAACTCAATCCAAACAAATAATAATTTCACAAAATCTAATTTTCGAATTTAAAGCATCATAGCTTTTTAATGGAGCTTTTTAAATGTTTATTATAAAATTATGCCCAATGTAGTTAAATTTAGTTCGATATAAAAAAAATTATTCTGGTCAGAAATAAAAATTGTATCTTTGTTTGGCTTTACTATTAGGGATTCACGAAACCAAAACCACAATTAACTAGCATTATGTTGTTAATGGCAGCACACAAACATGAGCTTTTGATTGGGAGAAGGAAATAAAAAGTTGAATGTTACACCCACTAACACTAATAATCCTCTCATTACCGTTCACTTGATCACATTCTTATTTTAGAAGAGAGGATGAGAAAAAATGGAAAAGCGATCGGAGCCTAAAATGGGAAGAATAGAGCCTAATCTCCTACTTTAGATACAATTGATAAATATAATTATATTAACAGATATGTTGAATACAAATAAATAAAAGTCATACCAATATAATAGAGTTTAGTGAAAAAGTAAACAATCTTAAAGTTATGTCAATCCAATAGAGTTTCTTGATTCTCCAATATGTTAGCTAGTTTGAATATAACCTGAAACCCTAGCAAAGCTTTTACATCTATAAGGATATTGGAAATCCACCCACTTTTATGCTTGATAGGCAATAGCAACCAACTTCTTTAATGGGAGAAGAAGTAGAAGTGGGGAAGCTTGGTGGGAGCAGAGAAGTCACGATGTCAATTAAGGGTATATTTGTCCATGTTTTAAACTTAAAATGATATAACAACAACAACAATATGTCCACTGTAATTTTATAAGTGGTGTATGAGTAGGATAGTGTATACACAGTCTTACCCCTACCTTGTAAAGGCAGAGAGTCTGTTTTCGATAAACCTCGGCTCAAGAAAATCAAAGTCACAGCATTATCGAAAAAAATATACAATAATAAATAAACCACATAAAGAAAATAAAAACATAAAGTAGTACCAACAACAGCAAGATAATAAGAAAATTGAAGTAACAAAACAACTCGTAGTAATACAAATTTAAGTATAAGAAAGTATGAAAGTACTGTAGATACTACAAGTATGAAAAGAAAAAAACGCGCGACTACCTACTAGCCCTTTTCCCAAGTTTTCGACCTCCACACTTTCCTATCCAGGTACATATCCTCGGTAAGCTGCAAATATACTATGTCCTACTGTCACGACCCGGAAATCCCACACTCGGGACCGTGATGGTGCCTAACATTTCACTTGCTGGGCAAGCCACGTTAGAATATAATTAGCCATTTTAACACAATTTTAAATTAATTAATAATAAAAAAATAAATGCGAAAATAAATTCTGAAATAAAGTGAATACTCCATAATACTAGCGATGTCTGAATACCATCTCATAACTGGTGTCACAAGTGCACGAGCTTCTAGAATAATATAAACAAGGGTCTGAACAAAATAAAGTTGTCTGAAAGAAAACACACAGCTAACATAAACTAGAAGGGAATTTCAGAGCTGCGAACGTCGTGCAGCTATACCTCAAGTCTCTACTGGTAGCTGAATCCGAGCAAATCTACAGTACGCCGCTGGGACCAGTTCTGAAATCTGCACAAGAAGTACAAAGTGTAGTATGAGTACAACGACCCCTCTGTAAGTGCCGAGCCTAATCTCGATGAAGTAGTGACGAGGCTAAAGCAGGTCACTTACATTAACATGTACGCAATAATAGTAATAACGACAATAATAGAAATAAAATATGTAACTCATTTCAACAGTTGAAACCAACTCGGCAGTCATAACTAATTATTATTTCAATCAATTTTCGTTGCGGCGTGCAACCTACTCCAACAATATAATTCTTCAATAAATTTTCGTTGTGGCATGCAACCCGCTCCAACAATATAAACTTAAAATATAATCCGTTACGGCGTACAATCTGATCCCCCAATATATTGCTTTTCATTTTCGTTGCGGCGTGCAATCCGCTCTAACAATATAATTTAACAACTCTTAAATATAATACAAATACTCCAATAAATACCACATCCAGTAAGAAATTATTAGGCAACAATGCACACAATATTTATAAATTATTTAGGAACAAGTAATGACAAGTAGCAATTAATTGTGAAAATCAGAGAGAAAATAGGCAATTTAATTTTTAATATACTAAATGTCAAATAGCAATTAAGTCACATAAGTGAGATAAACATGTAACAATTATAGCATGGATTCAAGGTATAATATTGAACAAGGAATATGAGAGAAACAATTAATATAATAATTAATTCATGTCTTAAAACAATTTATGATTTCAAATAATTATGCAAACAATTAATTTGACGACGTATAGACACTCGTCGCCTCGCCTATACGTCGTTCACATGAATTTCATATAACAAATCATTCAAGGGCTCTATTCTCGCAAGTCAAGGTTAACCACGACACTTACCTCGATTTACAACAAACTCAAGATTCTAATACACCCTTGCCTCGCCAATTAGTGTCTTAAAGCTTCAAATATATTCACAAACAATTCAATATACTCAATACAAATCGTAGTTCCAGATGAATTTACTAATTTTCCGGATTAAAACCCAAAATTCATCTCAAAAATCGACAGTGGGGCCCGCATTTCCGAATTTTATGGGTTATGTCTAGTATTTTCGCATCTGCGGACACTTGACCGCATCTGCGGTCCCACTTCTGCGATGCTTGGACCGCTTCTGCAGTCGCGCTTCTGCGACAGCCCGTCCGCTTCTGCGAGCTCGCATCTACGATCTAAAATCCGCAGGTGCGATTACACCAGAAGGCCAAACTTTTAGATTTTCCTTAAGTCCAAATTTTGATCCGTTAACCATCCGGAATCCACCCGAGGCCCCCGGGACCTCCATCAAATACACCAACAAAAACCATCATACAAACTTAGTCGAGACCTCAAATCACATCAAACAACTTTAAAACCGTGAATCTTACCCCAATTCAAGCTTAAGGAACTTAAAAAATTTCAACTTCTACATTCGATGCTGAAACCTACAAATTAACTCTGATTGACCTCAAATTTTACACACAAGTCATAAATGAGATAGCAGACCTATTCAAATTTCTAGAATCAGATTCCGACCCCGATATCAAAAAGTCATACTCGTGGTCAAACTTTGAAAATCTGTAGCTTTTAAATTCCTAGTTTCCGTTAAATGGACATAACTTGAGCTAGGGACCTCCAAATTAAATTCCGGGCATACGCCCAAATCCAAAATCACGATACGGACCTATCGGAACTATCAAAACACTAATCTGGGTCTGTTTGCTCAAAATGTTGACCAAAGTTAGTTTAATTGAGTTTTAAAGCTCCATTTCACATTTTAATCAATTTTTCATATAAAACCTTTTCAAAAAATTATACGGACTGTGCACGCAAGTCGAGGAATGATGAATAGTTCTATTTGAGGTCTCAGAATACAGAAATAATTATTAAATTTAAAGATGACCTTTTGGGTCATCACATTCTCCACCTCTAAAACAAACGTTCGCCCTCAAACGGAATTAGAAAAATACCTGAGCTAATCTAAAGATATGGATATCTACTCCGCATGTCTAACTCGGACTCCCAGGTAGATGCTTCTACCGACTGACCCCTCCATTGCATCCGAACTAAAGGATAACTCTTAGACCTCAACTGTCGGACCTACCGCGCTAGAATAACTACTTGCTCCTCTTCATAAGTCAAATCTTTGTCCAATTGGACTGAGCTGAAATCTAATACATGGGATGGATCACAATGATATTTCTGGAGCATAGACACATGGAACACCGGATGAACTATTGATAAACTAGGTGGTAGTGCAAGCCTGTAGGATTCTTCACCCACCCTTTCAAGAATTTCAAAGGGTCCAATATACCTAGGGCTCAACTTGCCCTTCTTTCCGAATCTCATTACACCTTTCATAGGTGAAACCTGGAGCAATACTCTTTCTCCAACCATGAATGCAATGTCACGAACTTTACGGTCGGCATAACTCTTTTTCCTAGACTGAGCTGTGCGAAGTTGATCCTGAATAATCTTGACCTTATCCAAGGCATCCTGTACCAAATCGATACCCAACAACAGAGCCTCTCCCGGTTCAAACCATCCAACTAGCGAACGACATCGCCTTCCGCATAATGCCTCATATGGAGCCATCTGAATACTCGACTGGTAGCTATTATTATAAGAAAACTCTGCAAGTGACATGAATTGATCCCAAGAACCTCCAAAGTCTATAACACAAGCGCGAATCATATCTTCCAATATCTGAATAGTGCGTTCTGACTGTCCGT
>AWOL01S0013890.1:23949-55665 GCA_000715115.1 Nicotiana otophora
GATCCTGAATAATCTTGACCTTATCCAAGGCATCCTGTACCAAATCGATACCCAACAACAGAGCCTCTCCCGGTTCAAACCAGCCAACTGGCGAACGACACTGTCTCCCGTATAATGCTTCATATGGAGCCATCTAAATGCTCAAATGATAGCTATTATTATAGGCAAACTCCGCAAGTGGCAAGAACTGATCCCAAGAACCTCCAAAGTCTATAACATAAGTGCGAGGCATATCTTCCAATATCTGAATAGTGCGCTCTGACTGTCCGTATGTCTATGGATGAAATGATGTACTCAACTCAACCCGCGTGCCTAACTCACGATGTATAGCCCTCCAGAAGTGTGAGGTAAACTGCGTACCTCCATCTGAAATAATAGACATAGGCACACCGTGAAGGCGGACAATATCACAAATGTAAATTTCAGCTAACCGCTCTGAAGAATAGGTAACTGCCACTGGAATAAAATGTGTCGACTTGGTCATTCTGTCCACAATAACCCATACTGCATCGAACTTCCTCTGAGTCAGTGGGAGTCCAACAACAAAATCTATAGTGATACGCTCCCACTTTCACTCAGGAATTTCTAACTTCTGAAGCAAACCACCAGGTCTCTGATGCTCGTACTTGAGTTGCTGACAATTTAGACACCAAGCTACATATGCAACTATATCCTTCTTCATTCTTATCCACCAATACTATTGCCGTAAATCTTGATACATTTTGGCGGTACCTGGATGAATAGAATACCTGGAACTGTGTGCCTTCTCAAGAATTAATTCATGAAGCCCATCCACATTAGGCACACAAATACAACCCTATATCCGTAGAACTCCATCTTCCCCCACAACAACCTGTTTGGTACCACTGTGTCATACCGTGTCCTTAAGGACAAGCAAATGGGGATCATCATACTATCGCTTTCTGATACGCTCGTACAAGGAAGACCGAGCAACTGTGCAAGCTAGAATTTGACTGGACTCTAAAATATCTAACCTCACGAACTGATTGGCCAAAGTCTGAACATCTGAAGCTAACGGTCTCTCACCAATCAGAATATACGCAAGACTTCCCATACTCACAGCCATTCTACTCAAAGAATCGGCCACCACATTGGCCTTTTCGGGGTGATACAAAATGGTGATATCATAATATTTCAACAACTCCAACCATCTTCTCTGCCTCAAATTGAGATCTTTTTGTTTGAACAGATACTGTAGGCTACGATGATCAGTAAATACCTCACACGAGACACCGTAAAGGTAATGCCTCCAAATCTTCAGCGCATGAACAATGGCTGCCAATTCTAAGTCATGAACAAGATAATTCTTCTCGTGAACTTTCAACTGCCGCGACGCATAGGCAATCACCCTTCCATCTTGCATCAATACTGCACCAAGACCAACGTGAGATGCATCACAATACACTGTATAAGACCCTAAACCTGTGGGTAATACCAACACTGGCGTCGTAGTCAAAACAGTTTTGAGCTTCTGAAAGCTCAACTCACACTCGTCTGACCATCCGAACGGAACACCTTTCTAGGTCAGCCTAGTCAATGGGCTTGTTATAGATGAAAACCCTTACACGAACCGGGGTTAGTAACCCGCCAAACCTAGAAAACTCTATATCTCTGTAACTGATGTAGGTCTATGCCAATTCTGAACAGCCTCAATATTCTTAAGATCCACTTTTATGCCTTCTGCCGATACAACATGCCCCAAAAAGGCAACTGAGTCTAACCAAAATTCACATTTTGAAAATTTGGCATATAACTGATTATTCTTCAAAGTGTGAAGCACAATCCGAAGGTGCTGCTCATGCTCCTCTCGACTGCTGGAGTAAATCAATATATCATCAATGAATACAACAACAAATGAATACAGATAGGGCTTGAACACGCGATTCATCAAATCTAAAAATGTTGCTGGGGCATTTGTCAGCCTAAATGACATCACTAGGAATTCGTAATGCCCATACTGAGTCCGAAAAGCAATCTTAGGGACATCAGATACCCTAATCTTCAACTAATGGTAACCAGACCTCAAGTCGATTTTTGAAAACACCTTGGCACCCTGAAGCTGATAGAATAAGTCATCAATTCTTGGCAGTGGATACTTGTTCTTGATAGTAGCCTTGTTCAACTGCCGATAATCTATACACATCCGCATTGAATCATCTTTCTTCTTCACAAACAACACTGGTGCACCCCAAGGCGAGACACTAGGTCTAATAAATCCCTGATCAAGCAAGTCTTATAACTGCTCCTTCAGTTCTTTCAATTCCGGTGGGGCCATACGGTATGGTGGAATAGAAATGGGCTGAGTACCCGGAGCCAAATCAATACAGAAGTCTATATCTCTGTCGGGTGGCATCCTCGACAAATCTGCAGGAAATACTTCTAGAAATTCACGAACAACTAGTACTAAGTCCATAGAGGGAACATCCGCATTGGGATCGCGAATATAAGCCAAATAGGCTAGACACCCCTTCTCGACCATACGCCGAGCCTTCATATAAGAAATAACCCTGCTGGTAGAATGACCAGGAGTTCCTTTCCACTCTAATCGAGGTAACCCCAACATGACTAGGGTCACCGTCTTGGCATGACAATCTAATATAGCATGATAAGGTGACAACCATCCATACCCAAGATGACATCAAAATCTACCATATTAAGAAGTAGAAGATCCACACTAGTCTCAAGACTCCCAATAGTAACCACACACGAACGATAAACATGATCTACTACGATACAATCTCCCACCGGAGTGGACACACACACAGGAGCACTCAAAGAATCACGAGGCATCACCAGATATGAAGCAAACTAAGAGGAGACATAGAAATAAGTAGATCCTGGATCAAATAGAACTAAAGCATCTCTATGGCAAACTGGAACAATACCTGTAATCACAACATCAGATGATTTGGTCTAAGGCCTAGCCGGAAAAGCATAAAATCAAAACTGGGCCCCACCACTCTGAACTGCATCTCTGGGACGGCCTCTAACTGGCTGGCCTCCACCTCTAATGGCCTAACCTCCACCTCTAATGGCTGACCTCTACCTCTAGCTGCCCAACCCCTACCTCTAGCTGGCTGAGCAGGCGGTGAAGTAACCGGTACCGGTATGATGGCACGAGAATCCTACTGAGATCTGTTACTCGACAACCTAGGGTAATACCTCCTGATGTGAATAATGTTCCCACACTCATAACACCCATCCTGCTGTCGTGGTTGCTGAAGCTAAAGCTGACCCGAACGGGCCGGATAATCGTTGTAGTGACTCTGGAGTGGTGTGCACTGATCGGAGCTGAATGTGCACTAAATGCTAGCTGCCCAGAGTAAGGCATAATAGGACCGTGAGTCCCTGAATCACTGTGAGACGCTTGAAGTGCTGAATGAAACGGTCTGGGAGGATGAACCGTACCAAAATTACCCCTGCTTCCAGAATAGGCACCACTGAACCCACCGAACTGATGAGGCCTCTTATCAGACCCCTTCCCTCTCTCCTGTGTAAGAACCATCTTTATCCTCCTAGCAACATTAGCAATCGCCTGAAAGGAAACCTCACTTTCGGTCTCTTTGTCCATCTGAAGCCTGATAGGGTGAGTGAGTCCATTAATAAACATCCTCACTCTCTCTCCCTCAGTAGGTAGTAAAAGGAGATCATGACGGGCTAAATCCACAAAACAGGTCTTGTACTGAGTAACAATCATATTGCCCTGCTGTAGACGCTCAAATTGCCTGCGGTAATCCTCTTTCAATGTGATAGGGAGGAACTTCTCTAGAAATAGCTGTGAGAACTGCTCCCAGGTCAATGCAGACGATCCAACTGGCTGGTCAATGTATAATCTCTCCACCACCTCTTGGCGGAACCCGTCATCTGAAATACAACAAAATCGGCCGCATTGGTCTCAACTATACCCATGTTCTGCAATACCTCATGGCAACGGTCAAGATAATCCTGTGGGTCCTCAGAAGGTGTACTACTGAAGTGAACTGGAAAGAGCTTAGTAAACTTATCCAGACTCAATAAGGCCTCAGAAGACATGGCGGGCCTATCATCGGCCTGTGCCGCAAAAACTAGTTGAACTACCCCAACTGGTGGGGCTGCTGGAGCCTGATATTGGGGAGCCATCTACTCCGGAGTAGGGTTAGTGGGAGTCTGTGCTCCTCCCCCAGCCTGTGAGACGGCTGATGCCACTGAAAATGTACCATTCTGGGCCACGCCCTCCATAAGACTCACCAAACGGACTAGAGTGTCCTGAAGCACAGGAGTAGCTTTGAATCCTTCTGGGACCTGAACTAGTCCAACTGGTACAGTATGAACTGGAACCTTATCCTGAAGATCCACCTGACATTCTACAACAAGTGTTGCTGCTCGAGCTCTAGACTGAGCTCTACCTCTTCCTCTGCCTCTACCTCTGCCTCGGTCTCTACCCCTGGTCATAGTTACCACCGGGGGCTCTGGTCCCTGTCCATCGGTAGATGTATTACATATTATCACCATCTGTGAGAGAATAAGAATAGAATGGTTCAATCATCGATGATAGAATAAAATCGCACGACAAAATAAAAAGGAAGTGATATTGTTCCTAAATTTCATAGCCTCCGAGAGATAAGTACAGACGTCTCTGTACCAATCCTTCAGACTCTACTAAGCTTGCTCATGACTCATGAGACCTATGAAACCTAGTGCTCTGATACCAATTTGTCACGACCCAAAATTCCCACCTTCGAGACGGTGATGGCGCCTAATATTGTACTTGCTAGGCAAGTCACGTTAAAATATAATTAGCCATTTTAACATAATTGTAAATTAATTAATAACAAAGAAACAAATGCGGAAATAAAGTATGAAATAAAGTGAATACTCCATAATACTAACGATGTCTGAATACCATCCCAGAACTGGTGTCACAAGTGCATGAGCTTCTAGAATAATACAAACAAGAGTCTAAACAAAATAAAGTTGTCTGAAAGAAAACACACAGCTAAAGTAAATTCGAAGGGGACTTCGGAGCTGCGAACACCGTGAAGCTATACCTCAAGTCTCCACTGGTATCTAAATCCGAGCAAATCTACAGTACGACGCTGGGACCAGCTACGAAATCTGCACAAGAAATGCAGAGTATAGTATGAGTACAACCGATCCCATGTACTATATAAGTGCCGAGCCTAACCTCGACGAAGTGGTGACGAGGCTAAGGCAGGTCACTTACATTAACATGTACGCAATAATAGTAATAACAAAAATAATAGAAATAAAACATGTAACTCATTTCAACAGTTGAAACCAACTCAGCAGTCATAACCAATTATTATTTCAATCAATTTTCGTTGCGGCGTGCAACCTGCTCCAACAATATAATTCTTCAATAAATTTTTGTTGCGGCGTGCAACCCGCTCCAACAATATAAACTTAAAATATAATCCGTTGCGGCGTGTAACCCGATCCCCCAATATATTGCTTTTCATTTCCATTGTGGCGTGCAACCCGCTCCAACAATATAATTTAACAACTCTTAAATATAATTAAAATATTCCAATAAATACCACATTCAGTAAGAAATTATTAGGCAACAATGCACACAATATTTATAAATCATTTAGGAACAAGTAATGACAAGTAGCACTAACTTGTGGAAATCAGGGAGAAAATAGGCAATTTAATTTCTAATATACTAAATATCAAGTAGCAATTAAGTCACATAAGTCAGATAAACATGTAACAATTATAGCATGGATTCAAGGCATAATATTGAGCAAGAAATATGAGAGAAACAATTAATATAATAATTAATTCATGTCTTAAAACAATTTATGATTTCAAATAATTATACAAATAATTAATTTGACGACGCATAGACACTCGTCACCTTGACTATATGTCGTTCATATGATTTTCATATAATAAATCATTCAAGGATTCTATTCCCTTAAATCAAGGTTAACCACGTCACTTACCTCGATTTGCAACCAACTCAAGATTCCAATACACCATTGTCTCGCGAATTAGTGTCTGAAATCTTCAAATCTAGTCACAAACAATTCAATATACTCAATACAAATCGTAGGAATTAAATTCATATGAATTTACTAATATTTCGGATTAAAATCTAAAATTCATCTAAACAATCGATAGTGGGGTCCATATCTCGAATCTCAAAAACAACTTACAAAATCCGAAAACTCGTTCCGAGACGAGTCCAACCATACAAAAATTACCAAATTCCAATGTCAAATGGACCTTCAAATCCTAAATTTTCGTTTTTGGAAAGTTTTACAAAAATTTCAATTTCCTCCATCTAAATCCGAAATAAATGATGAATATAGACATGAATTTATGAACTTTAATCACTTTTGGTTATAGAACATTTACCCAATTCAAAGTCATGAAACATCCCTTTGGAATCGCCTAAATCTGAGAACTCAAAAATGAGTAAAATTGGCAAACTTCCGATTTTATGGGTTCTGTCCAGCATTTTTGCATCTGCGGACACTTCACTGCATCTGCAGTCCCGCTTCTGCGACGCGGGGACCGCTTCTGCGGTCGCGCTTCTACGACAGCCCGTCCGCTTCTGCGAGGCATGGCTCGCTTCTGCGAATTCGCATCTGCGGTCTAAAATACGCAGGTGTGATTACACCAGAAGGCCAAAATTTCAGATTTTCCTTAAGTCCAAATTTTGATTCGTTAACCATCCGGAATCCACCCGAGGCCCCCGAAACCTCAACCAAATACACCAACAAGTCCTAAAACATCATACGAACTTAGTCGAGACCTCAAATCACATCAAACAACTTTAAAACCGCGAATCTTACCCCAATTCAAGCTTAAAGAACTTAAAACTTTTCAACTTTTACTTTCGATGCCGAAACCTATCAATCAAGTCTGATTGACCTCAAATTTTGCACACAAGTCATAAACAACATAACGGACCTATTCAAATTTGTAAAATCGGATTCCGACCCCGATATAAAAAAGTCAGATCCGTGATCAAACTTTGGAAATCTTTAGCCTTTAAATTCCTAGTTTTCGTTAAATGGCCATAACTTGAGCTAGGGACCTACAAATTAAATTCTGGGCATACACCCAAGTCCAAAATCACGATACAGACCTACCGAAACAGTCAAAACACTAATCCGGATCTGTTTTCTCAAAATGTTGACCAAAGTCAACTTAATTGAGTTTTAAAGCTCTATTTCACATTTTAATCAATTGTTCATATAAAAACTTTCCGAAAAATTATACGGACTGCGCATGCAAGTCGATGAATTATGAATAGTGTATTTGAGGTCTCAGAATACATAAATAATTATTAAATTTAAAGATGACATTTTGGATCATCATACTTGCTAGGCAAGCCAACATTAGAATAATTTATCCATTTTTTAACATTTCGGATTAAATAATAATAAGGAAGCCAAACAACAACAACAACAACAACCCAGTATAATTCCACTAGTGGGGTCTGGGGAGGGTAGTGTGTACGCAGACCTTACCCCTACCCTGGGGTAGAGAGGCTGTTTCCAAAATGACCCTCGGCATCCTTCCCTCCAAGAACTCTCCACCTTGCTCTTGGGGTGACTCGAACTCACAACCTCTTGGTTGGAAGTGGAGGGTTCTTACCATCAGAGCAACCCACCTTGTCTAATAAGGAAGCCAAAATAATTGAAATAAATCTGAAGCAAAGTGCGGAAAACCATAACAACTGAAGTATATAATACAACTCTAAATCTGGTGTCATAAGTGCACGAGCTACTAGAATACTACAGATAAAGGTCTGAATAAAAGTAAAGTTGTCCGAAAGAAAAATATACAACTAAGATAGCTGCGAACGCCGAGGAGTTGTACCTCAAGTCTCCACACTGATAGTCAACCCGAGAAATCTACTGATCGTCGCTAGGACCGACTCTAAAATCTGCACAAGAAGTGCACAGTATAGTATAAGTACAACCGACCCCATGTTCTCTGTAAGTGCCGAGCCTAACCTCGACGAAGTAGTGACGAGGCTAAGGTGGGTCACTTACAATAACCTGTACGCAGTATAAAATAATGACAGAAAAGAAAACTACGGAAACAAAATAAGGCAGTTAACTCATGAAATAACTCAATCCTCAAGGAAACCAGTAAATGCCAGAACTGCCAATCCTTGGAATCTCGTACGAAAGTACCGAAAACAACACAATACAATACTATCTAGGAAACACAAAAACTGTTGCGGCGCATAACCCGATCCCACCGTACATCACTATGCTCCCTTATTCCACTGTATAAATATTAATAATAATAATAATAATAATAATAATAATAATAATAATAATAATAATAAATATATGTTGCGGCGTGCAACCCGATCCCACCATATAATCGGAGTCAATAACATAATTCACCCTTATTTCACTATATCAATCCACCTTTATTTCATTTGTTGCGACGCGCAACCCGATCCCACCATATCAATATAATTCTCCCTTATTTCACCATATCAATCCACCCTTATTCCATATGTTGCGGCGCACAACCCGATCCCACCATATCAATATAAATAAGTCAATAAGTGCAATCAATTTAACAACTCGAATCACAAGAATCTCTGCGATTAACGAATATGAAGGCTACAAATTTAGAAGGAATCTCGTACCGAATCATGAAGAGCTACAATTAATACCGAGTAACAAGGCAAGTCAAATATATGATAGTTAAAGGGTACAAGTAAGACAATTAAGGCAAATATCAAATAAGCATAGAAACATGGAAGGAATTAACATTTATAATGCAAGTATAATAAATGACATGTAGCAAGTTAAGTCATAGGAAACAATTAAGGCATGTAACAATCAAGACATGGAATGGTATAATTAATAAAATATGGGTAGACATGGAAACAAGTAATTGACAGTGTATATAAACTCGTCACCTTGCATATACACTATTATACATGAAATTTACATAGCACATAGCTCAAAGGTCCATATTCCCTCAAATCAAGGTTATACCCAATACTTACCCCACTTCGCAATCAATTCAAAGTTCAACCACGGCCTTGCCTTTCGAACAAGCCTCCAAACCAACCAAATCTAACAAATTATTGATCAAACGATTCAAAATAAACTTTAGAGACTACTCACGAATAAAAGAGGTTCAACAAAAGTCAACCCCAAGCTCACTTGGTCAAAACCCGAGGTTCGGACCAAAACCCGATCACCCATTCACCCCTGAGCCCCGGTTATGCAATTCAATTCGAAATCCGACCTCAAATCGAAGTCTAGATCCCAATTTTACAAAAATTCCTAATTCTACCCAAATCCTTAATTTCTACCATGGAAATCCTAAACTTAAGGTTGAAAGCTTATGGAAAGTAATGGGTAATTGAAAGAAAGTATATTAGAGTCATTTACCAATGAATTTAGGAAGAAAACCTCTTGGGAAAATCGCCTCTAAGGTGTTTAGGGTTGAGAATTTGAAAGAATGAGCTAAAATCCCATCTTTCTCAGCTTTTGATCAGGCGCTGATGTCGCAATTGCGATATGGGGTTCGCAATTGTGAACACCGCAAATGCGAAAAAGTCATCGCAAATGCGAAGGTTTCACACCTATGTTGCCATCGCAAATGCAAACTATTTGTTCGCAAATGCGAACATGATACTATCACAAATGTGAGAACCCCAGTCCCAGCCCATGCTCGCAAATGCGAAGTGTCCTTCGCAAAAGCTACTTGCGTTTGCGAGACAGACCTCGCATTTGCAAAGTCTGTAGTCCAGCACCAGATGAAACTTGCACCAGCTATGATTCTAAGTCCAAAACCACTTTGAAGCCTATCTGAAACTCACCCGAGCCCTCTGGGCTCCAAACCAAACATGTACACAAGTCCAAAAATATCATACGACCTCGCTCGTGCGACCAAAATAACACCTAGAACTACGAATTGAACACAAAAACGAAAGAAATTTTTATAAAACATGCAACCTTTCAGCTGGATGTCTGAATCACGTCAAATCAACTCTGCTTTGCACCAAATTTTGCATACCAGTCATAAATACTTTAATGAATTTATACCAAGTTCCGAAACCAGAATCCGGATCTAGTAGCAATAAAGTTAAACTTGGAATTTTTTAAAACCTTTAAACTTCTAATTTTTAACAAATTACGATAAATCAAGCTAGGGACTTCCGAATTCGTTTCTGAGCATACATTCAAGTCCCAAATCACGATACGGACCCACCGGGACCGTCAAAACACGAATCCTGGTCCATTTACTCAAACTATTGATCAAAGTCAACTCAAATAAGTATTAAAGCATAATTTCACATTTTAATCAATTTTTCACATACAAATCTTCCGAAAAAAGATATGAACTATGCACGCAAATCGAGGAAGGTTAAACAGAACTATTTGGGGTTTCAAAACATAAAATTGAGGGTTAAAACTATAAATGACCTATCGGGTCATCACACCTACCTTATCACCTCTACCAACACTTTTTTGGCCTACCACTACCTTTCTTCGGACCCATCATGGCCAACCCCTCATAACGTCTCATTAGGGCATCTAGATATCTCCTCTTTACATGTCTGAACTATCTCAGTCTTGCTTCCCGCAACTTTTCCACCACGGGAGCCACTCTAGCTGTGTCCCAAATATCTTCATTCCTAATCTTATCTCTATTAGTGTATCCACACATCATTCTCAGCATTCTCATATCCGCTAGTTTTAACTTCTAGATATGAGAGCTCTTGACTGGCCGACACTTCACCCCATACAATATAGTAGGTCTAACAACCACTCTATAGAATATACCTTTAAGTCTAGGTGTCACATTCTTATCACACAAGACAGTGGATGCGAGCCTTCATTTCATCCATCTCGCCCCAATATGATAGGTGACATCATTGTCCATCTCCTTATTACCATGGATTATAGACCCAGATACTTAAAACTTTCTTTCTTCCAGATGACTTGTGTATCAAGCCTTAATTCTACATCCACTTCATGAGCCACATTACCGAACTTGCACGTATTTTGTCTTAGTCTTACTTAACCTAAAACCCTCCCTTATACTCCAGGCTCTGCCTCCAAACCTCAGTCTAGTGCTAACACCTCCTCTCGACTAGTCAATTAGCACTACGTCATCTACAAATAACATGCACCAAGGCACCTCCCCTTAGATGTGTCGCATTAATACATCCATCATCAAGGCATTAAGAATGAGCTAAGGGATAATCCCTGATGCAACCCTATCAAGATCAGAAAAACTCGAGTTTCCGCCCACTGTCATCACTCAGGTCTTGACTCCATCGTACGTGTCTTTAATCACCCTAATGTACGTTACAAGTATACCTCTAACCTTCATACATCTCCAAAGAACTTCTCTTAGAACTTCGTCATATGTTTTTTCAAGGTCGGTGAACATTATATGTAAGTCCATCTACCTCTCCCTATACTGCTCTACCAATCTTCTCATAAGGTGAATGACTTATGTAATCGATCGGCTCGGCGTGAATTTGAGTCGGTTCTCAAAAATAGTTGCACACCTCCTTAGTCTTATCTCCACCACGCTATCCCAAACTTTTATAGTGCGGCTTAGCAGCTTGATACCCCTACAATTATTGCAACTTTGAATATCGCTTTGTTCTTATACAATGGGACCATCGTGCTCCATCTCTAATCTTCAGTCATCCTCATTGTTCTGAAAAAAACATTATTCTCGTGTCATGCTCGTGCTCCTCTAAAATTCCACTGGAATTTCGTCTGACCCGGTTGCTCTTCTCTTGCTCATCTTACGCATAGCCATTTCAACTTTCTTGGCCTTTATATGCCTATAATACCCATCGGCGACTGTTGGAGTGTTCCAAGTCACCTAGAACAATATTCGTATCCCCCTCTACATTCATAGAAGTATGTTTGTCATATCTGTCTAATGTGTGCCTCTTCCGCCAATGCTTTGCCTTTCTCATCTTTAACGCACTTCACTTGTTCCAGGTAACGAGCCCACCTCTCATTCGCCTTGGCTAGAATGTACAACTTGCTATCCACACATCTACCCTCAAGTTCAGATACAAGCTTCTAAAAGTTGCCGTTTTAGCCACTATAATTGTTAGCTTCGCCTCCCTCTTTGATGTCTTATACACCTCCATATTCGTCCTCTTATCCTCATCGTCTTTTCTCTTCACTAACATCGTATAGTCATTCTTTTTGGCTTTCCCTTTCCCTTGAACCTCACCATTCCACCACTACGTCCTCAGTGTCCGCCAGAGTTGCCTCTCAAAATCACCGATACCTCTCTAGTTGCCTTCTTAATACAACCAGTTGTCCTAACTCGCATGCTGTCAGCGTCACCATATATTACCTTATTGATAGTAGGCTAGAAACTCATATTTTAGTCATAGTTTTCTATCTAATTACTGCATTTTACTTGTGTTTGAGCTTAAAAGATAGTGAATTAAAATTATGGTGTGTTTTATGCCTTTCAGGAAGTGATTACGAGTTAAAAAGATAATCGAGAGCTAAATCGAACAAGTTGGAGCTTTGAAATTTTAGTAAAATACCAAATAAGTAAACCGGGATCGCGTTCGGGGGTCGAGGACCAAGTCTGGATATCAAAAATTGAAGAAACAAGTTTACTCTGTAAAACCTGCACAGCCACGCCACATGGGGCGCCGCTAGGCACGGCGCGGCTGTGCAAACTTGCCAACTCTGTCAGAAATAAGCCTCTGAAGATGTCCACCGGCACGCCACATGGAGCAGCGCAACCTGCGTCATGCCTGCACAAAACTCATAGAGTGTTATTCCTGTTTCGGCTTGGAAATGGTAGTTTCGTCCAGAATCGTTCCTACTTGGTATAAATATACCACAAACACATTTTTAAAGGGGCTATTGACCTGGGAAGCTTTTGGAGAGCATTGGAGGCTACAAGACACAAGATTTTATCATCTTTCCATCAATTCAATACGGGAGTTTAGATTGTAACGTTAGATTGATATTTTCTTACTCTTTAATTCTAATTGTGATGACTTTCTCCATGATTATGGAGTAGTTTCCCGTAGGGTTTGACGGATATGGTATTTTGATTAATATTTGTGACTTTTAACTCTAGTTCTTTGCTTGAATTCGTTTATGGAGCTTTGAATTGTTTGTAACTTTATTCACCCGTTTATTTAATCAAAAGAGAAATATTTTGGTGATTATATTTGTATTATTTTATTTGGTTTAATTCGGTGTTTCTATTTAGTAATCGAAAGAGCTTGTTGAATTGTTGATTAAATCAAGTTAGAAAAATATTCGAGAGACATTTTCCTGAAGACTAATCCATTAATGCGTGCTTGCATATTTTCACAGTGCTTATAGTAGTTCACTTCGTAGAGTTAAGATTTAATCGAGAGAGGAGTCTTGGCTATACATTTGAACTAATCATCGAGTGAATTCGTGAGAATTATTAGAACATTAGAGCGAATTGAACTAGAGTTGGATCCCAAATAGCTATCTTACACCTATCTTATCACAACCCTTATTTCTCCCATTGATTATTCCGGAGTTACTCAACTCTTGTCTTTGTGTGATCTATTGTTACTTGTTTTATCTTTCTTAGTTAGTTTTAGTTATTAATCGTCCCAACCAAAGTGTTAATCATCCCGAATAGCGTTAAGGTATAAATTACTTGGCCATTGTTTAAATCCAATCTCTGTGGAGACGATAATTAAACTATATTATCTTTGGCTGGTGAGCATCAATTTAGTATTGTGTTTTGTGCTCGTCAAATTTTGGCGTTGTTGCCGGGGATTGGCAATCAATAGTGTTCAAAATAGTTTTTGGTGCTAATTCAGGAACCAATTTTATTTTATTCTTCACAGTTTTTCTCTTCCGTGTGTAGGAAACAGGTTAAGTTCTTTGGTGTATGACTCGATTTTATTCAAAAGAAGTGATCCCATACTATCCAGAGGTGGAAAAGCGTCTGTGACGGTTGAGTAAAGAGAAAGAAATCACCGAGAAATTCTTGGGGCAATATTCAACCCAAGAGAACATGGCTAAAAACGGTAAGGAGGTAGTTGATTTGGTTGCATGGGAAGCAGCCCAACAGGAAGCAGCCGCATGGGCTGCTGCTGAAGCAGCTCTCAGAGCTGATGAAATGGTAGATGGGAACATAGGACAAAGGTTCAACTTGAACCGACCTCTGGTTGAAGACGAATTTGAAAATAATATGCCCAGGCCTGGACAATCACTGGGAGACTACGCCAAGCCAGTCTACAACTAAGGAGTATCTAGTGTGCGACCTCCTCTGATCGTAACCAATAAATTTGAGATCAAGCAAGGGCTACTTCAGACCATTCAGAACAATTGTGTCTTCCGAGGCAAACCCAACGAAGATCTAAATACTCATTTGATGGATTTTGATGAGATTATGAATACCTTCCAGCACAACGGGGTATCGAAAGATGCTATCTACTTAAGGACATTTCCTTTTTGACTGAGGGAAGATGATAAGCACTGGTTGTGGATTTTGCAGGCTGTGTCAATTTAAACTTGGGAAGACATGACAAACAAGTTCCTTGAAAAAAATAATTCAGCTGCAAAAACAGGGAAAATTCAAAGTTAGATCCACAACTTCGAGCAGAAAGATACAGAAATGGTGTTTGGAGCATGGGAAAGATTTAAGGATATTGTGAGAAGATGTTAACATCATGGAGTAGACTTGTGGATGCAACTCCAAGATTTCTAGGATGGGCTGACACCCTCTGGCAGGAGGACGCTAAACAAAGCAGTTGGAGTCCCGTCTTATAAAGAAAACTCCTGAGGAGATTGCTGCAATTCTAAATGAATTATCTGAAGATGCAAATCAATGGCCTGCAGTTGATAATGATAGAAGTAAAAAGTTTGGGGTACATCAAGTGGATTCTAATACATCAGTGCAAGCCCAGCTAGACACCATGACAGAGAGATAAGAAGGTTAACCTTAGCCAAGGTCCAGATCCAGTCATCCTCGGTTTGTGATTTCTTTGGAATAGGTCATCTAATGCATGAGTGTCAAGCCTTGACTAAATATAAAGTGGTAAATATTGTGGGGAGCTTTGAAATATGGCAATAATTTTAACTACATAGGGCAGAGGCACCCAGGGTTTTCTTGGAGTTCACCAGGTGGTAGTGCAAATGCATGGCACTAGAATAACTCCAAATCCCAGGGACAGGGAGTTCCAGGTCTTCTCAATTAGTAGATGCAGCAATATCAGCCTCCACAGTCTAATTAGCCTCGCATGGAAGATTTGATGAAGGCCTTTATTATTAAGACATATGAGAGGCTTGAAAATCATAGCACAACTATCCGAGAATAGGGCACAGCTATCCGAGAATAGGGAACATCCATTCGAAACATGGAAAGACAGGTGGGGCATCTTGCTAATCTATTGTATGAGATGGTTCCAGGAACACTCCATGTTGATATTGAAAGAAATCCAAAAGAGACAATAAATGCGATGTCTTTGAGTAGTGGGCACGTATTGAAGGACCCCATGGCAAAATAAAAGGATGAGTTGATTAAAGGACAAGTAGAGATTATAGAGGAGCAGAAAAATAGCAACATTCAAGAAGGTGAAGTGATGGTAGATGATGGTCTGAAGAAGAAGGGGAAGACTAGAGCTCAGAAGAAGAAGAATAAAGATGAGAATGCAATAAATGAGGAGATTGAAGAGAGTAAATATATATATTCTTTACCTTTACCTCATAAGAAGAGAAGATAAAAGTTAGACAAACAATTTGGGCGGTTCCTAGATGTGCTCAAGCAGGTACATATTAATCTACCATTCATAGAGATGCTCTCTCAGATGACACCTTATGCAAAGTTCTTAAAGGAGATATTGTCCATCAAGCAGAAAGTGAAAGAGACATCGATCATCAAGCTCACAGAGCATTGTAGTTCCATTGTGCAAAATAAGCTCCCTCAAAAGTGTGGTGATCCAGGGAGTTTTACTATACCTTGCTCTTTAGGAAGTACTAGGTTTGAAAAATCTTTGTGTGATTCGGTTACTTCTATTAATCTTATGCCTTTGTCTTTTTTCAGGAATTGGAGGGAGAGATTGGAGAAATCAGATCGATACCTGTGTCTTTGCATCTAGCGGATCAGATCACAATCATACCTGAAAGGTATAATGGAAGATGTACTAGTTCGAGTGGATAAATTTGTATTCCATGTGGACTTCATTGTGGTGATCATGGAAGTGAATAGGGAGGTCCTCTCTGATTTTAGAGAGACCCTTCTTGGCTACTAGCAGAACTATTCTGGACATTCAAGAAAGGCAGCTCATTCTCAAAGTGGGAGAAGAAAGGGTGGTCTTCACGATGGAAGGAGCAATGGGGGCCCTAAAAGGGAAAGAAGAGAGAGTAAGCATGATAAGTGTAGGGTATACCCAAATAAGGCATAAAAGGAACTTTTGGCATGGATGTTGCACTGGGTCGGGCGAGCAAAGGAGATCCCGACTTCGATTCAGATCCCGATTAGATAATTTAGGGGAGTTTCCTTTACCTCTTGCTTTTATTTATGTGTCATGAGGACATGCCACAATTTAAAGCCTGGGGTGAGAATGTAAAAATGTACATGTGTGTTTGTTTTCTTTTATTTTGTTTGAATTTTTAGTTATTTGTTTACTTTTCCCGACGACGGATTTCCTCGATTGTCTTCTTGAGGGATCAAAGTCGAAGAAAAAAAATGTTTTGTTTTGCTTAGGTAGTGTAACAATTCCCTCTTGGTTTTTTCTTTGTGTCGCAGTTCTTTTCCAAAGGCTTTGCTTGAACCAGGTGTAGTTAGTTTTTATTTTGTTAGGAATAGAAAGATTTTGTATTGTGGTGTTAAATGAAGATAAATGTTCTTAACGTTGTTGTGCCTTGAGAGTAGTGAGTGCCTTAGTCGGGATGCCTAGGCTCAGTTCTTGATTATTTGATAAGTGCCTGAAATAGTTTGATTTTGATATCGCTTAACTGCCTTGACTAGAGAGTCGTGTTAGATCCGATCCTAAGTGAGTTGTGTGCCATGGTGTGAGTAAGATTTGTTGGTATTCTGTGCATGTCAATTGATGTCTAGAACTTGCCATGTGTGTTTGCAAAGCAAAATAGAAGTCTTGTTCAGTCTAAGAAGTGATATAAGCATTTCTTTGTTGATCCAATTATATGTTTGTGACCCACCTGATTGTTGTGTATCCTAGTTAGCCCCTTTGAGCATGTAATCCTAGTTCTTTGGCAACCACACTACAAGTCTGATCCATTTTGTTTGAATTGACTATTTTTTTGAACCTCTTACCTCTATTGAGCACTTGAATTTGTTATGATCTTGTTAAAGGCTAAGTTGAGGTGTGGTCGGGTTTTTGGGTGGAATTATTAAAAAAGGAAAAATGTGCATTGGTTGAAAGATTGTGAAAGCCACTTGCAGGGAATCGAAAGAGAAAAAAATGAGTTTGCTTGAAAAAAAAATCAAACTTAGAAAAGAAAAAAAAAGTTGTGTATGTATTAGAAAAGAATTTTTCTTATTCCTTGCTAGTGGTAGTTCTCATCTTGGTTGTGCTTAAAGATATTGGGAGCTTGATGTTATTATGTGTGAAGGTTGGGGTTTGGTTCAACACAAGTGTGAGATATTAATTTGTTAATGTATGTATTAAAGTGCTTAGGGAGGTATAGTCATTGTATCCAAATATATCTGACCCGTCCCGCAGCCTACATTACAACCACAATAAAGTCTTACTTGATCTTTGACTGAATGAGCTCAATCAGTAGAGTATTACACTATGTGCAAGCACATAATGCATCTTTTGTGGAACATGAATTTTAATTCTGAGAGTGAGGGAATTCTTTCTATCTTGAGTTCCTATTTTTTCTTGAATTTTATTGTGTGTGGGACTACTCTCTATCTTTGGTGTGAGGCATATGATTTGCGAAGGAAAGGCAATATCTTTGGCCTCTGAGTTAGAGTAAGTGAGTAGGTTTTTGAAATACGTGGCACGTGTGAGTCGAGTCTTGAGGCTAGGATGTTATGATATGGTGCTTAGTCTGCTCTAAATATTCTTGGCATGATGCATTAAGGAAGTAACAAACACACATACACGCACACACAAAAAGAACCAAAAGTTACAGCTTGAGTTCTTGCTTAATTTTAAAGAATTAAGGCAGGACAAATGTGGGATAACGGTAACGAATTCAAATCAATGCTCGATTTACACTTTCTTATCGCTCTTTTTCGATACTTCTCTCTCTATGTAACCTAGCACGTCGTTCCCGTCATTGTAGTCCCCATCATTCGTCGATTCCAGTCAGGTAAGTCACTTCTCTCTTCTCTCTCCTCTCCTCCCCCCCCCCTTCTTTTTCTCTTTCTTTTTTTTCCCCTTCCTTTCTGTTCTTCTTCACAGCATCACTGGCGACTATACCTGCACCGGCGATACCCTCTTTTCTCTCTACACACATCTCTCTCGTTATTTCTGTATCTCTCCCATCCCCCCTCCTTCTCCCCAAGATCCATGTGGGTGGGTGGATGAGTCCATTGCACCAGGATATTTCCGGCGGAATCCAGAAGTGTCGGCGCAGGCGTAACTACCAACTAGGGTTTCTGGCGAGTCCATTGCAGCACAGCCCCAAGCTTATACAACTAGTTTTCCAGTGAGCCTGTTGCATCAAAGCCCTACGTCTTGATTACAGTCCAGGTTCTATCTTTCTTGAATTATTATCTTTCTTGCCTTTACCATTGATCTCGATATTTTGTCTTACTTGTCTTGCTTTAACTGTAGAACGTCACTTGTTTTACTGCCACTTTTTGTAGACTCTATTTAGCTATTAGTTAGGACTTGCCTACCATATTTGTTTCCTTAAGCATATTATTTACAATATGTCTCATGTATTGCTTTAACTGTAGAAACCATTTTTACTAGACCCTATATTTAGCTATTAGTTGGGACTCGCCTGTCTCGATTACTTGTATTTTTGTTTAATTTTCTTTTTCTTCCCAAGCTATATTATATTAGTTTAGTTGTTTTTTGTCAATATTAGTTGGATGTTATATTTCGGTTATTCATTTTATTTTTGTCATTTGTGTTTCGGGGTAGTGTTTGCATAGTGTCTTCTAGATTATAGTGGATTTAGTGAACGATGGTAGGGTAAGGTCTTGTCCTTGGGGGTGTCCTGGCGGGAGGGGGTGCGGGGGGTAATGGGGGTAAGAGGGCTAAGGGATCCTCCAGGCTGAGAGTGAGGTCTTGAAACATAGGAACTTTGACTGGAAAGTCTATAGAGTTAGCGAGGATTCTCAATAAAAGGGAGATTAATACAGCTTGTATAAATGAGACTAGATGGGTAAGAGATAAAGTGCGAGATGTGGGAAAGTTCAAACTATGTTATTCTGGGAGCGTGGGGCAGGAACGGGGTAGGTATCTTGGTTGATGAGGACCTCCGTGATCTAGTGGTGGAGGTTAGAAGAGTGAACGACAGGCTGATGACTATTAAACTAGTTGTTGGAGGATTTATTTTGAACATAATCAGTGTGTACGCATGATGACATCCACAACACACCTCTATAGGAGATATGATATGGTCGTATGCAATAATAATTACCTAATTATGAGTCGGGGTCGAATCAACTGGGAGTTATGAGGGGTGTTAGGAGTATATATTTGAAGCAAGCAAATGGGTTATCTAAGATTGCACTTTCACAACAAGATTTTGTTTTCTATTCTACTGTTACTCTAATGAATGCAAGCTAAAGAAAATAGATTATAGATAAATATTTTTGGGGTTTTTCCAATTGGATTAAAGTCCTAGGGTTGTGACCATAACCTAAGTGTTTGCGTAATGGGATAAATATGTTTATACTTGTTTTTTTGATCGGGATGTATTATAGCTCTCAACTCCACGTTACCCACTCAATACCTCTCGGTCAAAGAGTGATTTTTCCCAATTTGGATTTCTCAAATCCAAATGGGTATCAACCAAAACAGTTGATAAGAGCTCAATTCGGGTTCTTACTATCTCTAGTTTGAACCCTTTAATTAGGTTAATCAATCTCTCAATTAACCCAATTCCTTGTTAGCTAAGTTATCCTAGACTAGGTCCCTCTTTCTCAAGTAGAGACTAAGTCAAATAGGCATGAATCAATAGTTGCAATCACTAATTCTACAATGTAAGCATGAACTAAGCTAAATAATCAACACCCAATCATAAACAAGCAAAACATTAATCACCCATAAGGTTTACACACTAGGGTTAGATCACAACTGTAGTAAAAATCTAGCTGCTCATAATGGATTTGAAGAAAATAAAGATGAAAAACTAATTAAACTCATAATGGAAAATTAAAATGATGAAATCTAATGTTAAAATACTTAAATAAGCTAAACCTTCCTAAAATAGCAAAGAGAAACGGCTACAACAACGTTGTAAGTTCAAACTTGACCTAATTTTGTGAAACTCGTCTATTTATACAGGGCTAAAAATCACGAACAAAAACGCCCCTCGGGAGGTTCTGCGGCCGCATAATTCCATGTGTGGTCCATAGATTTCTTCAGTTGGCAGAAATGTGAGTTTTGCGGCCGCACATTTTTGGACTACGGCCGCGAGGCAATCTTTTGTGGCCGCATAATTCTTGTGCGGTCCGCACTTCACAAAGGCTCTTGGACCTGGTTTTTTTGCATACTCTCTGATCTTTGACTCTTAAGCCCAGTTCTACGGCTGCAAAATTCATGTGCGGTCTGCAAATTGCTGAAAGTTTTGTTAGATTTTTCTTCCTGGTTTGCGGCCACAGATGGAATTCTGCGGACCGCATATTTGTGCTTCTACACCCTTTATTACCTTGTGCGTCGGAACACTCGTTTTTAGTAGGATTTCATCTCTGGAGACCAAACTTTCAGCATTCCTGCAATTTATACAATTTAATTAGTTTTGGGAATACAATTCAATACTTTCAGACTAAAACAAAACCTAAAAGGTACTAATAAGTAGTCAAATACCCACTTATCAACTCTACTAAACTTAAGTCTTTGCTTGTCCTCAAGAGAATAAATTAGTTCTCACCACCAAAAGTTAAGGGTCATTTCAGTTAGTCAAAGGTGAGCCGTCCACACATCAGTTGGGATCAACAATTACTCACACTACTCATGTATATCAACAAGGCAACAAGTTAAACATTCATGCACATATAGTTCTAATGTGACATTTGAGCTTCAAGAATTGACTTTACTCATCAAGGACTCTTGATCTATCATGTAGGTCATGGCGAACTCCAAACTCTTCCTCCTCTACTTTCCATTTGCCTATCTCACTTAAGAAATTTAGCACTCAATCCAAATATTTATGAAAGGTTCACTCATCTTTCTCAAGAGAATGTCACAAGTACGACTTCAAGTAACATAGGTTTGCCCCTCATGTGGATCTCCAATAATATAAGCTCACTCGATTTGAAATCAAGTAGGACTTATTTCGAGATGTTATGACGGTTTTGGGCTAGGGTAGGATACCGTATGGGTAAGTGGTTACACCTTTCTATCTTTCATTTCTCAGCTCACACTTTGCCAATTTTAGAGGCACTTTCTTTTCATTGGGCACTAGAAAGACTTAGCATCACTCTTTCTTGATCACTTCATTCTTTTTTTCCCTTTTTGATTTCTCCATGTTTGGGATCATTACCTCTTTTTGAATCCCTTCAACCCTTCCACTTATTCACTGTTTGCATCTCTTTTTGTTCTTTTCTTTTATTGCCATTTATTCTCATAGAGATCATTTCTTTTCTCGTTTTTGACTTGATACATTTTTTCAAGTTCCTCATCTCTCCCCCCAAACTTACGTTTTAAGCCATTTGTTTCACAAGAGTTTTAAGGAAAACTCGGGTGCCAAGAGAGGGTCATGACCAAACGGGTAAAGGCTTGTAACATGGTTAAAAATAAGAAAGGCTAGAGGCTCAAAGGGGTTGACTAGGGATAATCACATTGGTTTGCAATATAAATCTCAAACGGGCCAAGAAGAGCCTACAATCACTTCTCAAACCAAGCAAAACTTAGGATTTCGCCTTGAAACACATTTGGGACAAGTTCTAGACCCTTAGCATGGCTACTTGGACTAGCAACAATTCATCTCACCCCTCATGCAACCTGATTGTAAAAGAGGATAGAGTCGAGGCTCCACAATGACCACATTCAAATTTAAAGATCACTATGGTCCAATTAAACCACTCGATGATTGCCAAAGTCAACACAAGAGTCACAAAGTTACTAAGTAGAGTTATTTCTTTCAAAAACCTCGTTTCTAATCATAAGCATGTAGTTAAGTGTGTTGGTGCCAATTGAAGAATGGTTGACTCTTCGAGCATGACTTAATTAGGTCTTTTTATTCATTACTACTACTATTGTTACCTAAGCACAAAAAATTGACTCATTCCCTTAAGAATGTTGTCACGCCATCCATCGTTGGGACGAGTCACCCGATTCACACAACAATTACCCTAGGAAATAACCATGGCACTAAGAAAATCAAAGGCTTATTATCTACTAAAACATAAAAATAAGCTACTAAATCAAATAAAGAAGCTACTAAATCAAATAAATAACTTATAAAGAAACAAAAATAAAGAAGCTAATAAGCAAAAACTACTGAAGATAGAATGGATATACATAATGAGAAAACGAGAGAGAATATATATGCATAATAAGAAAAGAGAGAATAATATCAAGTTATTACAGGCCAAATGTCTCAGAATATATCAAATATAATAAATAAAGTCCCCCCCCCCCCCAAATAAAGATAAGCATTGTCCCCGATACTTAACAAAATAAGAGTAAACGAGGGGAAAGAGTGAAGATAAACTCCCTATGGCTCCTTGGATATCTCTGTGTCCCCAGCAATGTCATCACCCTCAGGCTCAGCCAACTGAATCTCATCATCCTCAACTCTGGGTGTCACTGGGTTGGTCAACATCTGACGCACTGCCTCGGCAGTGTCGGCAGCAAGGTCTGCTCTTCCGCCTGGCCAGCTGGTTCCACCGGTGCAGATGGTGCTATAGGATCTGGGGCAGAATGATCTAGGTCAAGCAGCATGTCAAAGGGGAGATCTCCAGTTATAGCAAGCCTGGTCACCTATCTCCGGAGCTTGTCCACTAACTTCTTGCTGGCTTAGGACTTTCTCATCTTCTTTAATTCTTTTCCCAGCTCTTCGATCACTGACCCGTATTTTACCAAGGTAGCCATAATAGTGTTCTGGTTCTCTAGGAGCTTCTTCAATGTCTCTTTAACTGTCAGGGGAAACTGAGGCGCCTGAACAGTACTGGATAAGTTAGACAGCTTTGCAGTGGTTGTCTGCATCCAGTTATTGAGGCTCACCAATGTCTGGGAGACTCGCAGTGCAGAAAGTGGGATAGTAGGCATAGGCACTGGCTTCAAAGCCGAGGTGGGAGCTATGGCAGAAACTCCAGTAAAGGTTGTGGATGATGGCGGAGGCATAGCTGCGGCACTGAAGGAAGGTTCGGTCGAAGTGGATGATGGCGGAGGCATAACTACCATAGTTGGCTCATCAGACTGGCCCGCGGTGGTAGGAGGCTGAACTTTCTTCTTCATATTTTTTGCATCCATCAGTGAATACCAAGTAAAAGGCTTCTTCGGCTTCACCTTTGTGTCATAATCCCCCGGCTCTACCCGTGCATTCGTGAGATATTCTATAATAGTGTTGGGATACGGGTAGGATGAGTCATCTTTCCAATCAATCACTAAGATATTGGCCGACATCACGACACCCACATTGATAGGGTACCCGACTATAATAGAAGCAACCAGAACTTCCCGAGGAATCGGAAGGTAAGTCTCATTCTGGCTCGGGTCCAGTCTGCTGTAGATAAAGGTTTTCCACCCCTTCGCCTTGAAACTCAGAGTGCTTCGATGGATAGGAACCCCAATGGAAATCCATGGTGGTGGTGGCCATGATGCTGCTAGAATCTCCGCTAACCAAGGTCGGACTGCATCTCCCAATGCATACTTCTCCAAATATTCCTTTGGCTCAACATCTTCAAAGCCCTAGTACGTGTTAAGTGTATGCTGATCAAATCTCACTTTTAGGTTATGTACTTTAGTCACTTTTTTCCCTTTTTTGATGTGAGCCACATTGGCATAGAATTCACGGACCAGGTACTCTTTGGCGTCTACTACACTTTGAGTGAACCACATCCACCCCTTGCGTTCCCTGAACTGTCTCAACACTGCTAGGTTGTACCTCTCTAAATCTTTCAACTGAAACTGTCGCTCAAGAGTTAGCGACCTCACTGGCCACCATGTACAAAAGCTGGTGAAAGCGGCCAGGCTAACAAAGCAGTCCTTCCAAAACTCTTTCTTCTTTGATCTTTCAAGACCAGCTATTGTAGCATCTCCCCCTCTGCCATCATCGAGGATATCCTAAACTGGTGTAACCTGTGTCTCAGGGACAGGTGTAGCCAATTGCTCAGAAGCCTGACTAGCACTCTCTAATTCCTCGGAAGTGCTATGAGATGAAAACGGCTCATCCCTGAGTTGGTATCTCCCTGGCGGCATTGGCTGTACATTGCCTGCTCTTGAATAGAGGCTGAGTTGCCCTCTGATGCTCCCCTAGACGGGACATATGATCTTATGTCGAAGAGATCTGCACCTCTCCCCCTACCGGTTATAACTTTCTTTATAATTGTCTTTTGCTGGCCAAAGGGCAAGGCACTTTAGCCTCGACCCCGAGAAAGTCCACCTCTCCCTTTAGATGTGTTGCCTCGTCCCCTAGATCAAACCATTGTCTGTATCAAGCAAATGCGATTGTTAGTTGTAATTCAATGTTCAAACATACCGAGGAGACATGCAAGTAAGATATAAACTAGAAGACACAGTAAGGGTACACAGTCAAAGCATACTTGCAGGAAACCAGATTAACAAGAAATTAAAAGACAAATGGCCTAAAATCCACAAATTAAAAGAAAAAAATTAACAAGAAATTGAAGCATACCAGATGAATGAGTGTAATGAGTGAATGATCAAGGATGTTGTGTGTGTGGACAGATGCAATCACCAAGAAATTTCAATAGGGTACTATTTCTATGCTCAGAGAGTGAAAAACATAACAAATGCCCATGTTCCTCTATTTATACCAGTTGGTTGGCTAAGGGAAAGAGGAGCGAGTGAGGCCGCACAATTTCGTGTGCGGTCTGCACTCTGTTACCTGGTGACCTTAACTCAATATCTCATATGCGGTCTGCACAATTTTGTGTGCGGCCGTAGATTTCATGTTGCGACCGCATATTTCCATTTGCGGTCGCACATCGACCTTTTCTCTGACAGACTAAACTTCAGAGAGTTGACATTTTCAACCTTTCATTTGTGCAGTCCGCAAGATAATTGTGAGGTTGCATTGCACTTTTGCTGCAACAACCATAAATGTGTGGTCCGCACAAATCAACTGCGGTCTGAAATTCTTGCAATATTTAGCCAGATTTCTGTCCACAATTCCTGTAAGTCACACTCAGCCCTGTAGCACACTTCCAATCAAGTTAGCACAAAAATAACACCTAACTACAAAAGAAAAAAGGAAAAGAAACATGGGTTGCCTCCCAAGAAGCGCCCGATTTAACGTCGCAGCACGACGCAAAATACCATCAATTGAAATGGATGACCACCACGACGTGGCTATATCCAACCTTTCCCAAATAGTGCTTTACCCGGTGACCATTGACTCGCAATACTTCATTATTTTTGTTCTTCAAGTCTAATGCACCAAAAAGTGTCACACCCATAATTTCAAAAAGACCACTCCATTTAGACTTTAGCTTCCCGGAAAACATCCTCAACCTTGAGTTAAACAACAATACAAGATCGCCCACCTTGAACTCTTTATTCTAAATGTATTTGTCATGAAGATATTTCATCTTTTCTTTGTACAAGGACGAACTTGCATAAGCATGGTACCGAAACTCATCCAATTCATTCAAATGTGCAATCCTCAAGTTAGCAGCTGCATCTCAATCAAGATTCAACTTCTTTATAGCCCACATGGCATTGTGCTCTAGTTCCATCGGAAGATGACAGGCTTTTCCGAACACTAACTAATATGGCGATATTCCGATAGGTGTTTTGTAAGCCGTCCGATAAGCCCATAATGCATCATCAAGCTTCTTGGACCAATCCATCCAATTAGCATTCACCGTTTTAGACAAGATACTCTTTATCTTCCGGTTAGAAACTTCCACTTTCCCACTAGCTTGTGGGTGATAAGGAGTCGTGACTTTGTGAGTAACACCGTACTTGCTAAGTAAGGTGTCGAAATCCTTGTTGCAAAAATGTGACCACCCATCGCTTATAATAGCACGTGGAGTACCAAAACGTGTGAAAATATTCTTCTTCAAGAAATCCACCACACTTCTCACCTCATTGTTGGGTAAATAAATAGCCTCAACCCATTTGGACACATAATCAACCACGACCAAGATATAGGTATTTCCACAAGAACTCACAAAAGGGCCCATAAAGTCAATACCCCATACATCAAAAATATCAATCTCCAAGATGGTTATGAGAGGTATTTCATTCTTCTTTGAGATTCTACCAGCCCGTTAACATTCATCACATATTTTCACTAGCTCAATTGAATCCTTGTAAAGAGTGGGCCAATAGAACTTGCAACTAAGCACATTGGCCGCCGTTCTTGCTCCACCATGATGACCACCATATGCGAAGAATGACAAGCCCCAAGAATTTTATCTTGATCTTCTTCCGGTAAAAATCTTCTAATCACCCCATCCGTACAAATCCGGAAAAGTTATGGTTTATCCCAATTATAATCTTGGCAATATCGTTTGAGCTTCTTCCTTTGGTTTGAAGAGAACTCATCCGGAATTATTCCACACATAAGAACATTTGCTAGATTCGCGAACCATGGCACATTTTTCATTGACATAGCAAGAGTTTCTCATCGGGGAAAGAGTCATTGATTTCGAGGCCATCATGTGGCCTCCCCTCCTCCTCCAAACGAGACAAGTGATCCGCCACTTGGTTTTCACTCCCTTTTCTATCTTGGATGTCAATATCAAACTCTTGCAACAAAATCACCCATCTCATCAACTAAGATTTGGATTCCTTCTTGCTCATAAGATAACAAAGTGCCACATGATCCATGCGGACAATGACTTTTGCCCCCATCAAGTACGGGCAAAACTTCTTAATTGCAAACACAATGGCAAGGAGATCTTTCTCCGTAATGGTATAGTTGAATTGGGCACTATTCATGGTCATACTAGCATAGTAGACCGGATGAAAACTTTTTTTGATGCGTTTCCAAAAACAGCCCCAACCGCTACATCACTTACATCACGCATGAGTTCAAACGGGACACTCTAATTTGGAGTGGTGATGATGGGAGTAGTTGTCAACTTGAACTTCAACAATTCAAACGCTCTCATGAAATCATCATTGAAGTTGAACATATAATCCTTCTCAAGAAGCTTGCACAACAGGTTCACCACCTTAGAGAAATCTTTAATGAAACACCGGAAAAATCCCTTGTGGCCTAAGAAACTTCGCACACCCTTCACCGAAGTTAGAGGTGGAAGTTTAAAAATCATCTCAATATTTGCCTTGTCAACTTCAATTCCATTCTTTGAAAGTTTTTGGCCAAGGACAATGCCTTCCTCGACCATGAAATGATATTTATTCTAATTAAGCACCAAATTTGTTTCTTCACATCTAGCCAACACTTTATCCAAATTTGCAAGACAATCATCAAAAGAATCTCCAACCACCGTGAAATCATCCATGAAAACTTCAAGGTAGTCCTCCACCATGTCCATGAAGATAACCATCATACACCTTTGAAAAGTCATTGATGCATTACATATATCAAATGGCATCCGCTTGAAGGCGAAAGTACCATAGGGACATGTAAAGGTTGTTTTCTCTTGATCTACCGGAGCAATAAGAATTTGGTTATAGTATGAATACCCATCAAGAAGGCAATAGAAAGCACGGCCAACCAATCTATCGAGTATTTGATCTAAAAAAGGAAGTGGAAAGTAATCATTCCTTGTGACTTTGTTGAGCTTGAGATAGTCCATACACACCTTCCATCCAGTCACTGTTCTTGTAGGAATCAACTCATTCTTGTCATTGGTGACCACCGTCATGCCCCCTTTTTGGGACACAATGAACCAGAGAAGTCCACAAACTATCGGTGATGGGGTAGATCACCCCGGCATCTAACCATTTGATAATCTTCTTCTTGCCAACTTCTTGAATAGCCTCATTGAGTCTCCTTTAATGTTCAATAGATGGTTTGGCGCCATCCTCCAACTTGATATTATACATGCAAAAGGCTAGGCTTATCCGCCAATGTCCACCCAATAGCCTTCTTCCTCTTGTGTAGCACCGCCAACGTGGAATCTACCTGCACGTTAGTCAAACAAGAGGAAAGAATAATCAGTAAAGTAGAACAAGGGCCAAGAAATTCATACAGAAGATGTGGAGGCAATCGCTTTAACTCCAAAGTGGGAGGCTTTTCAATAGAAGGCTTTGTAGAAGGAGTTGTCCTATTTTCAAGATCCAAAGATAATTTTCGGAGTACATAGTTGTACGACCCCATTCCTTACAAAGAGTTCACACATTCCATGAAGCCATCCATCTCGTCATCATCCAAGTTGAGCAAGACATCCTCCAATATATCACCAACATTAATTGTAGTATTTGTGTCATCAATAATAACATCGGTCACCAAGTCCACAAACGAACACACCTCATTGCTATTTGGTTGCCATATGGACTTGCACACATGGAATACCATATTTTCATCACCAACCCGGAATGTAAGCTCTCTAGCTTCAACATCACAAAGAGCATTCCACATAGCAAGGAAAGGTCTTCCAAGAATAATCGGCACTTCATAATCAACTTCACAATCTAGAATGACAAAATTTTCCGGAAGAATGAATTTATCAACACTAACCAAGACATATTCAATCATTCCCAAGGGTCTCTTCATAGTACGATCGGCCATTTGCAATCTCATAGAGGTGGGTCTTGGTTTCTCAATCCCCAAAGTCTTAAAAACTGAATAGGGCATCAAATTGATACTTGCCCCAAGATCACAAAGAGCTTTAGAAAACTAGGCACTTCCAATTGTACAAGGAATCGTGAAAGCACTGGGATCCTCCAACTTAGGAGCCATTGAATGCACAATTTCACTCACTTGATGAGTGACTTTGATCGTTTCAAAATTCATTGACCGCTTCTTTGTCACGAGATCCTTCATGAACTTTGCATAACCGGGCATTTGCTCCAAAGCTTCAACTAATGGCACATTGATTGAGAGACTCTTCATCATTTGAATAAACTTCTTGAATTGATTCTCACCATTTTCCTTANCCTCGACCATGAAATGATATTTATTCTAATTAAGCACCAAATTTGTTTCTTCACATCTAGCCAACACTTTATCCAAATTTGCAAGACAATCATCAAAAGAATCTCCAACCACCGTGAAATCATCCATGAAAACTTCAAGGTAGTCCTCCACCATGTCCATGAAGATAACCATCATACACCTTTGAAAAGTCATTGATGCATTACATATATCAAATGGCATCCGCTTGAAGGCGAAAGTACCATAGGGACATGTAAAGGTTGTTTTCTCTTGATCTACCGGAGCAATAAGAATTTGGTTATAGTCTGAATACCCATCAAGAAGGCAATAGAAAGCACGGCCAACCAATCTATCGAGTATTTGATCTAAAAAAGGAAGTGGAAAGTAATCATTCCTTGTGACTTTGTTGAGCTTGAGATAGTCCATACACACCTTCCATCCAGTCACTGTTCTTGTAGGAATCAACTCATTCTTGTCATTGGTGACCACCGTCATGCCCCCTTTTTGGGACACAATGAACCAGAGAAGTCCACAAACTATCGGTGATGGGGTAGATCACCCCGGCATCTAACCATTTGATAATCTTCTTCTTGCCAACTTCTTGAATAGCCTCATTGAGTCTCCTTTAATGTTCAATAGATGGTTTGGCGCCATCCTCCAACTTGATATTATACATGCAAAAGGCTAGGCTTATCCGCCAATGTCCACCCAATAGCCTTCTTCCTCTTGTGTAGCACCGCCAACGTGGAATCTACCTGCACGTTAGTCAAACAAGAGGAAAGAATAATCAGTAAAGTAGAACAAGGGCCAAGAAATTCATACAGAAGATGTGGAGGCAATCGCTTTAACTCCAAAGTGGGAGGCTTTTCAATAGAAGGCTTTGTAGAAGGAGTTGTCCTATTTTCAAGATCCAAAGATAATTTTCGGAGTACATAGTTGTACGACCCCATTCCTTACAAAGAGTTCACACATTCCATGAAGCCATCCATCTCGTCATCATCCAAGTTGAGCAAGACATCCTCCAATATATCACCAACATTAATTGTAGTATTTGTGTCATCAATAATAACATCGGTCACCAAGTCCACAAACGAACACACCTCATTGCTATTTGGTTGCCATATGGACTTGCACACATGGAATACCATATTTTCATCACCAACCCGGAATGTAAGCTCTCTAGCTTCAACATCACAAAGAGCATTCCACATAGCAAGGAAAGGTCTTCCAAGAATAATCGGCACTTCATAATCAACTTCACAATCTAGAATGACAAAATTTTCCGGAAGAATGAATTTATCAACACTAACCAAGACATATTCAATCATTCCCAAGGGTCTCTTCATAGTACGATCGGCCATTTGCAATCTCATAGAGGTGGGTCTTGGTTTCTCAATCCCCAAAGTCTTAAAAACTGAATAGGGCATCAAATTGATACTTGCCCCAAGATCACAAAGAGCTTTAGAAAACTAGGCACTTCCAATTGTACAAGGAATCGTGAAAGCACTGGGATCCTCCAACTTAGGAGCCATTGAATGCACAATTTCACTCACTTGATGAGTGACTTTGATCGTTTCAAAATTCATTGACCGCTTCTTTGTCACGAGATCCTTCATGAACTTTGCATAACCGGGCATTTGCTCCAAAGCTTCAACTAATGGCACATTGATTGAGAGACTCTTCATCATTTGAATAAACTTCTTGAATTTATTTTCACCATTTTGCTTGGCAAGTCTTTGAGAGTATGGAGGTGGAGGCTTAGGAAATAGTGCCTTTTCCGTTTGCACTACCGGCTCCGGTATGTAAATAATATGATCCCTAGATGGATTTACCTCCTCTTGAGTCTCTTCCACACTATAATCAATATTAATCCGAACTTCATCATTAGGTTGCACCTCACTGCTAGGGATCTCTTTCTCTTGCACCATATGTTCATCATCCACAAGTTACCTTTGACTTGAAGTGGGTGTATTCCCAGCTCTTCCGCTTCTTATAGTAACGGCTATGGCATGACCCGTGTTGTTTTCACCCTTTGGGTTTACTACCATGTCACTTGGTAGTACCCTATTAGGTCGAGAATTTAGAGCTTGAGAGATTTGCCTCATTTGAACTTCTACGTTGCAGATTGATGTGTTGTGTAAGGCAAGTTGGGCATCTGAATCGGCATTCTTTTCCATCATTTGCTTGAACATGCTTTCAATACGCCCCATATCGTTGTTTGAAGAACTTGAACCATGGGAAGGATAAGGAGGCGGGTTGTTCGGTTGTTGATACATTGGGGGCCTTTGAAAGCTAGACCCCCGGTAGCCTTGATTATTGTTCCATCCTCATTGATTGTTACCCCCCCCCCCCCCCC